>CAHIKZ030005569.1:512500-565000 GCA_903632075.3 Acanthosepion pharaonis
AGTTGTTCTTCTTTCTAGACCAGTTGACATCCAAGGCTATAGAACCCAGTCTGTCCTGCTATTTACCCATGGCTGGAGGGAGAAGAAGAGGATTAATACGTTTCGAGAAGTGTATTAGCACATGCTAATATAATGGATTAAACTGGAATTTGAACTTTGCTCTCTGATTCCTCAATCTGAGCCACGATCCAGTACTCCACCCCTGTCTCCTAGAATATATATATATATATATATATATATATATATATATATATATATATATGAATGTAAACTCTGTGTGTGTGCATTTATCTCATTCAACTTCAAGCATTATCTTTGTAACTGCTACTATAGTTGAATGGTTTCTCATATTGCCTCTAAGTCACTGCATCTATTTATTTATAGTTGCAGCACATATAATTAGTATTGGTGATAAAAGGACCAGAATAAGTAGAAAGTATTTTTTTTTCTTTTTTCAGATAATAATGCACTGACAAAACCAATAAAGATAATTTGAAAATAGTTATCAAGACAAACACCAGATTTCCTGCCAAATAAGGCACATTATTTCTCCAAAATAACTTCTCTGAAAATAACCCGGCATCTTCTACCCCAATGGCTGAGTTACCAATAAGAAACTAACAACTCAACACCCTTGTTTGACACTCTAGTCCCTTGATGACCTACAGAATGAAATATATATTGGTTCTTATTAATACAAAAAAAATATTTTAGTAGGCACATGCATTTAACTTAACATCAGTTTTTTTTGTTTTAAACAGTTTTCAATTAACATCTACCAGCCTAGATCAATGAAAGTCTTATTAAAGAAAATGTAACTTTCAGAGATCTGAGCAGTTTCAAGTTGGAAAAAAAAAAAAGAAAAAGGAATGTTTTCTAGTCATTTGTAGGGCATGCATATTTATTTTGTCACCAGTATCTAAATACTGTTTATTAATTTTATACTTATTGACATATTAAATTACTTTTTTGTCCCCCAACTTTTATTAAGACCCCCACCCAACCCCATTTACTGCATATTGGACACCTCATTATAAGACCCCTTGTATATTAAGTATTCAAACTTAAGAGTATTTAAATGTGTGTACTCACTAAAATAATATATTACGAAGAAATAATGTTGGATTAAAAAGTCTATTAATTACTTAAATTCTGATTACAATTCAAAATAATGTTAAAATATTAAAACCTCCTATTTGACACATTATCCCCCTGATGACCCCCGAATGAAATATATATTATGATTATATTTTATTACAAATCAAAATGAGATTAAAATATTAAAACTTCCTATTTGACACATTAGCCCCCTGAAGATCCCAAAAGGAAATGTATTAGATTACAAATGCTTAAATTATTAAAATATAAAAAAAAATGGTTTTTAATATGAAAGAATAATTGAATGTTGTTCTATTCTCCCCCTAAATATCCCTTCTGAAATTATAGGTGTATATTATAGGTATATATTAGATGTTAGAGTATGTTATACCCCAAGAAATATGTTATTAATTTTATTTTTTTAATGCTCTTAACACTTTCTCCCAGTAGCGTTTCTCATTTTAAAACGCTCTAAACTTAATTAATGAAACTTGTCTCAAAGATCTCTCTATATTTCTGAGATGAGATATTATGTACATTATGTACATTATTTGGACTATTGTCCTCATCTTTGTCACTATATTTATTACAATAGTTTGTTTAACCGGGTTAAGTGAGTGAATATCTTGGAGAGTGGAATTAACAGGAGATAACTGACAAGTGACATCCATTAAAAACATGGCACGTGGAACTAGAACAGTCTACCTCAGTGAGCGAAATAAATGGTTCAGTTCGATATTCCAACCATCTGAAGAAGGCCAGAGCATACAACGGCAATAATGTTGTAATAAATATGGCGACAAACATGAGGACAATAGTCTGAATAATGTAAATAGAGCTTATAAATTTGTAATCATTCAACTATACAAAATTGGCACAAAAATTTTTTTTTTTTAGCATTTTACTAAAAAATGAAGTTTGTATAAGTGTAAATGCACGAATCATTCTTGCTGTTCTCGTGTAATAATTCATTTAGTATTACTAATTCTTGTATTATGATGCTCCCTGAGGTTTTGTTAAAAATGACCAGATAAAAAAATGTATTAATTATGATTTACAGACATAAACAGGTAGAAAGATCATAATAAATAAGAAATCTTCAAACTCTCATCTTGGCAAAGTTCTAATAAACACCTGAATTCTGCTTAAGGCTGTGAAACTGTTTACTTTTTGTACAGAAAACATCATTTTTTGCCAAGGATAGATAAAAGAAAAACAAAATCTTGAAAATCTAAAGGATGGGTGGTCTCCCTTTGTCAGTTGGCTATCATATTTTACTCATGTTTCTACTTTTTTTTCATTCTTCTGTTCAAAGTGTTTCCAACAAGATGGAAAAATGCAAAAAACACGAAAACAAAAACACGAAGAGCTGCAGACACATTCAGAAAATGCTAAATACTTGCCCGTTTGTTGTACATTCTCAAGGAATGATAGTTATTTTAATTTCATCTTGGTTTACCTATTCCTCTCCACATAGACATAAGGAATCTCTATTGGGATTCCACAGCACTTTATCTTCACTACTGTGCTGCTATCACGTATTTAATACAACAGCAAAGCAAAGACGATTACTTTTTTTCTAAGAATACCTCATCATTAACAAGATGAAACAGTGAATGGACAACACCCAGTACTTTATTTACCAGTGAAATACAAAAAAATGGTAACTGAATGCTCCTTCTTTGTACAATTCAAGGTCATCCTTAGGCAAAATAAGGATTGTATGAAATCACTGCTCTGAATATTGAATTACAAAATAAACTTGGCATATATTTTTAAAGATCCTGTGTATCAACTAAAATTCAAACAATTCATATATCAGTCAGTTATGTGCCATTCATGATACACACTTAAGCGATCATCGTTCGATACATGATTAACAAGGCAGATTTTTCTCACAATAGGTTGCTATTTCTTTCTGCAGTAGACCAGTTGCCATCCAAAGCTATAGAACCTGGTCTGTCCTGCTATTTACACATAGCTGGGGGGGGGAGAAGAAGAGGATTCATAACTTTTCCAAGGATATTAACACATAAGTGAATGTAATGGATTTGAGTGGAATTCAAACTGGCTCTCAATTCCTCAATCCGAGCCACTATCCATTACTCCACCGTGCTGCCTGATTTTATATATATATATATATATATATATATATATATATATATATATATATGTATATATGTATATATATATGTATATATATATATATATATATGTATATATATATATATATATATATATATATATATATATATATACATATATACATATATATATATATATATATATATATATATATATATATATATATATATATATATATATATATATATATATATATATATATATATATATATATATATATATATATATATGTATATATATATATATATATATATATATATTTATATGTATATATATATATATATATATATATATTTATATGTATATATATATATATATATATATGTATATATATATGTATATAAATATATATATATATATATATATATATATATATATATATATATATATATATATATTGTAGATAAATACATATATATGTAAAAGGATAGTAGATTATAGTTCTCCTTTTGTCTTTATCAATACACAAATACACACCCACACACACATATATATGTTTGTGTGGAGGCATATAAATGTAATAATGTATAAAATATGTATGATAATAATGTATCATAATATATGGGGGGATATAAATGTAATAATGTACAAAAAATTTGTCTTTTAAAAATGGACATTCAACTTTAAATGTTAGGCTTTTATAGATCCTGGTGGACTTAAATTAGCATTCATTCATTTCTGTTCAAGCTTATTAACATGTATGAAGGCCTAGAACAAGGTTTTAACACCTTGGTACCCTCAGTATGTTTATGTATTAATAAAACCTATTTTGTTTGATCATGTACAAATTATTTGAATATGACTATTGAAAAGCATACTGTGTTCTTCATCATCCAAAACTTCCTTGTCTGCAAGGATGTTCTATACCTACAACTGAATAAAAGAATAAAAGAAAGAATTCTACCAAGATAGAATGCAGTGAATGAACCACTGAATGATTTTATTTGACATAAAAATGGCATGCCTTTAGTTTTGTAGACATTTACAATTGGAAAGGGACATGTTGTAGGAAGCCCCTGGTTGGCCAAGGGAATAATTCATGCCATTGCCCGTGTTTATACATCAGTAAGAATGATGCAAGAAAGAGGACAAGTATATAGACAGGGTTTTGACAGCTTACTAATAGCCTGGCCAGGGCTTTCATGTGTAATAGAGGTTGCTTCACAAGGTAGGTTAAGCAAGGAAGGAGTGGTCAGTCAAGTAGAGTTATTATGCTCTTGGCTCAGAGAAGTCGATTCCTCTGGTTGGTCTAGGGAATTGAATGGTAGAGTGGGTAGGAGTTGGTGGGACTGAGAATTGAATGGAGTCTGGTAAATATACGGCTTGCAAGGAATCAGTTTATTTGATGCAGAGGCTGGAATGTATTGGTTATGTAAAGGGTTTTGGAAATTGACAGGCCTTTTTTTTTCTTTATAATTTTCTTTCTTCAGCCATTCTGGAAAGTTCTGAACAAAAGTCTCCATTTCTCTCATTATGTTGTCTCTTTAATTATTTTTATGTTAGAACTTTGATCAAAGATATATTGATAAATATAAACTTATTCTCACTTGACACTTTTATTTAATGGAAAATTAATTTAAAATCATAATTACACTTATGCTGATACCGATATCTAGTTGAATACATAAGAATTATGATGCTATCACTAACAATACCAGTCCTCAGATATCCTCACTGTACAGCACCAATGACATCTACAACTTCTTATGCCCACAGGAGAATTGTATTTCCTATGTGGCTTCTTCTTCTAATTGCTCTGTCTCTTCAGGATGTTGGTGATTATGGCTCCCCACAATTTCCTTTGTTGCTCTTAGGAATTTTTGTCTTTTTACTATCTCTTCCAGTCCCTCTTCTATCATCTATTTATGCAAGGACATTAAGCAGGTTATTTACTGTTTCCCTATTGCCTTCAATACATCCTGTGAATTTCAAATTCTCCAAACCCACTTTTCTCGTTGTGTGTCCTAGAAATTTCAATTATCTGTTTCTGATTCTATGTATTTATACTTTCAGTTTCCATTTTCTTAAAACTTCCTTGTTACTCACATACTCCAGCCATGATATTCTCAGCATCGTCCTGTAGAACCACCTCTCTGTTACTTAGTCTTTTATTCATTTAAGAGAAGTTCTGTTATGAACATAGCATTCCTATATAAAAGAAGAAATACCAAATTAAAACATTAAAATAAGAACAAATTTATTTGTGAAAGATATGAGGGATTAAAAGTAATAAAATACTTAATATACTATTACTATTAGTAGTAAACAAGTGTCTAGTTAAGTAAGAGTGAATAAAATAGTTGTGGAATATAGAAAGAAATAACCCCAAGCTTCCATGACCAACATAAATTTACATTCAAATTTTTTACATGAGAAATTATCATTATATACCTTTCTTGTATTGATCTAGATTATTTATGTTGGTTGTGCTCCTAACAAAAGTTGCACAGCCAAAAGGATTAAAATATTGGTCTATCTGATTTCCTTTAAATTGTCTACTGGATACAACTGCTTTCTCAAATCAATAATTAGAAATGACTTTGAGTGAGTGAAGCCTATGAGTCTTGGTGAAGAACCATAAACAAAGATCTGTATACCAAATTACAGAAACCACAATACATGAAGACTTCCAACAACTGCAACAACTAAAAGGGATAGTACATGTAATTTGAAGAGAAAATAATGACATAATCAAAAATTTTCACATTATTTCAAATAAAAGGTTAGGAAGGAAAATTTCATCTGTACTGGAAAGAGAAATAACAGCTACTGGATTTGAGAAACCTATTTTTCTGGAAAATTGTTTTAAGAGAAAGATTTTATAAATTTCAACTGGAAGTAGTACTGGCTGCTCAGTTAGTGAATGCCAAATATTTCCTTATGAGAAAATGTTTAATAGTACCATTACCATTAACACTGAGTTCAATCTCTTGTTTTGGTATTGTAGAAAAAGGTATATGCCCTAGACATCCAACCTGGATTAATTAAAGGGTTCAGTTCAAAATTCTGAGGTTACTGGATGTGATACATACCTGAACATGGTCAGAGCCTACAATAGGTGAAATGAAAGTTTAGTAACCTTAAGAAATGCATATAATAGCAGAAGAAATAACAAACGCACATCGTAATGGGATATAAAATTGAATCTCAAGTTAATTATTTTTATTCAAATTTCCAAAATAGCATAGCATATGAAATTAACAAGTGCTTCTAAGTAGTAAGGTTGCCATGGAAATGGATTTTGGTTAATTTTTTCTGTTATTCTAATGATGTCTTTATTAAACAAATTGTTGACTACAGAATAAAAATAATATCTAAATATTTTATGGGTTTTCTTATCTTCCATTTAACATAGTTTACTTGGATATTTCATAAAAGTCATTTTATCAGATATATATATATACACACACACAGAGGAGGCAATGGATAAGTTGTCATCTAAATTATGCAAAATTGAAAATAACACTGTCATCTCATTTTAACAGATATATTTACCAAAATAGCACAAAAATATCTTGAAATACTAAAGAGTAAATTTATTTAATAAAATCACCATTGGTTTCAACCACGCCTCCAGACTTCTTCAGAATCTCCTGTAATTCTTCTGAATAGTCTCTTTGTTTAAGTTGGTGAATGCTGCCATAATCTTCAGTCTATTTTTGGTGTTAAAAGGAGTTTTGTTTGATTTCTTGCTCAACTACATCCTACACATAATAATCAAGGGGTTTGCAGTCTGGGGAGTTAGGTGGCCAGATGTAAGGGGTGGTGTGATCGCAGAAATTGTCTGACAGCCATGACTGGGCTCTCCTGCTTGTGTAGCATGGTGCAGAATCATAGGGTCTTCTAGCAGCCACCCTCTTGACCCAGGGCAACAATACCTCCTCAAAAGACTTGATGTAGACCTCTATGTTGATTCTGAGGCCCTTACCAACAAATTTGGAAGTTCTTTTCTTATCAGAATGATCAGATTTAGTTTTCTTAGCTGATGAACTTTTGTAATTCTCCGTTAGACTCAGATTAACATCAAAACATTATAAAATATTTGTATTGAAGGTTCCAGTGTGAATGCTAAGCTATTTCACAAATTTCTAGCAGAGTGTATTGTGCCATGGTGCTCTTTTTCTCACAGACGGTACCCAACTGACCCTACTATAATGTGCAGTCGGCAAAATTAAAAACAATGCGTATGTACAAAACTAAAAATATAAAATGGTGACAATTTATCTATCGCACCCTGTGTATGTATGTATGTATGTATGTATACACACACACACGCACACACACTGTATATAGGTATATATACACTTATATTGTATATATGTATACACACACACACTATTTACGTTTATAATTATTCATTTTCTTTAAATTTGTTTTTATTCATTTACCAACAATATAATTCAGTAATATATTATTTGTATGTGTTTATTCTATTTTATTGAGTTCTTTGTAAAATTGTACATATGCAGATGAGATAAGTTGAAACTTATTGATACAATTTTTAATAATAGCTATGATCTATCTGTACAGACATTGACTGTTATAAATAAGGTAGAAGGAATTTAAATTTAAGTTTTTTCATTAAGGAGATGGAGAAAGCTATACCGACAAGAGTCAATTAAAATGTCTTGGAAAAGGAATCCAATTTTAGTCTTCATGCTTGTAAGTAAAATGAAGGACCAAATTATTTTTGAAGGCAACTTTATTTTTTATTTCACCAAAAGGCTATTAGCTAAAATGCGTTTAGTTCCAATAAAATAGTTAGCTCTTCACCTTAAAAACTTAACTAGCACAGACAAGCCCAGGGCTAAACTAATTATATATTTTTTTATATTTGCAAACTATTATTATTAAAGATTGTGTATATGTCTTTTTTGATTTGTATTTTACACTTTTGAAGTATATTTTATAAAATAATTTTGTTTAGTAAAAGTTTTGAACATGAAAGTTTTGCTGATTGGACCAATTTTGTTTAGTAAAAGTTTTGCTGATGGATAAATGCAACTGCAATTGTTGATAAGGCTCTCATGGTTAGCAACTTTATTTATGTATACAACTGGCCAATACTAATTCACTTATGTAAAATTATGTTGATACTAGTTAATACATTGACTAACTGTCCTTGATGTCTAGACAGATTTCAACCATTCTTTACTTTAATACATTAAGAGGTTTTAAGCTTAATCTCTATCCTAAGATGGTTAATGGCATTCCCATTGCATGCTAAGAGATGATATAAAAATGGTTTATTTGCACACTTAAGGACAATGTCAGATTGTCTTATACAGCAAATGATACACTAACATCTGATCCATTGTTCCATTAGTGTAATCTAATCCAAAATTCTTTCTAATCCCACTCTTCGAAATTCTCTTTCTTGGAATTTATATTGATCAAGAGAATTTTTGGAATTTTCTTGTAAGTATCCCATTGTGCTGGAGTAAATAAGAGTGACTTCTCAAAGAGAATCTTCAAAAGAGTTTACTGGAAAGTTTTAAGTGGAACAGGAAAAATTTAACTTATTGATAAGTTCTTCTGTTGGACCTCAATTACAAAGTTTTCTTTCTTGCTTAAGCAGCCTTTCTTCATTGTTGTACATTTTGAACCAGCCAAAATAGAATCAGCAACCTTTATCATTAATATTTCTGACATTTTTTACTTAATTTTACATTCTTTACTGCTTTCTTTTTTTTTTTTCAATCATTTCACTCCAAAGAAGGTGATAATGCCACTAGGACACAGACAGTTACAGAGAGTGAAAAAGAATGAGAAGATGTCAGTTAGAAGAGAACAATACAGAAACAGGGTTCAGGATAAAAGATGATGCTTGATTGTCTAGCACAACACAGTGAACCAACTTTCATAGCAGCTGACCTAGCAAAGCTAGGTATACAACTGGTAGACTTATAGATATGTAAGATAGATTCAGGAGAGAAAAATTGTCTAGCACAACACAGTGAACCAACTTTTCATAGCAGCTGACCTGAATCTATGTTACATATCTATAAGTCTACCATTCATCCATGCTTAGAAAATTGCTGCAACATATGGTCCAGTGCCTTGCTATTTACCTTGAGCTCCTTGATAAGATCCAAAGAAGAATCAGCAATATTATTGGTCCTGATCTGGTGGCTCGGCTTCAGTCACTTTTTCCACTGCTGTAAGGTTGTCTCTCTGTGTCTTTTCTATAAATACTTTCATTGTAATTGTTTGAATGAGCTCTTTCCTTCTGCCACATTTTGTAATTTTACAAATAAATAATGCTTTTCACTATAGTGCCTGAACTTTTTGAATTTAAGTGCAGTGCTGGACTGGCATTAAGATTTCTTCAATTTACTCTTCAGTTGGATAAATGTAACCATAAATTCTATGCTAACAGTTTTTTTTTTCACATTTCTCACATGTGGAACTCCTTTCTGTCTCCATGGTTTCTAGCCAACTTTAATCTGCAAAAATTTAAGCACAGTGTTAATCACTATATACTGTCCTCGTGATTACTATTTTCTCTTCCACCTCATTATTAATGTTTCTGTTCCTAATACTTCTACACTAAGTAACCCCTTTTGTCTTAGTGGTTTTACTGCCTTGTATGGAGTGAAACCAATTAAATGAAAAAAAGTTCCACTTGGACAGAACTACTACTTTGTGGAACAGATTTCCTGCAGGATATTTTTCCTAGTTACTACAATCTTGATCTCTCTAGGGTTAACTATTATCTTTCTTGCATAACCCCATTTACATCACTTCTTGCCTTTTCTTATGCTCATACAGCACCACACAGTAATTCTCTATCTTGAGTGGCTCTTGAGCCTTGTATTGGGTAAACATTAGTATAAAAAACGATTTTTTTTTAAGCAATGGGTTACAGAGAAAGAGAGCAAGAGTAAAGAGTGGTGTTTGAGGAAAGGATAAAAAGAAGATTGAGGATCAAGATCAAGGCATCAGAAGATGTCAACTGACATTACATTTGAATATTTGAAGATTATAGCTATCAGGGAAGCAAGTAAGCAGAAAGGAGTTCCACTGTTAAGAAGTTTGATGTAATAAACTGTTGGAATAGAAGAGACGGCAACATTTAACTGTTTCAACAGTGAAAGAGTAGGACCGAGATGCCAAGCTAGTAGCATGCTTAAATTCATGCAGTTTGGGAACCAGTGAAAGTAGCTTGTTAGAGAAGTTGCCATGAAAATATTTGTAGAAAAGATAGAGGAAAGCCACAGTGTATCTGTGAGAAAGTGAATGTACATGAGATGCCAGATTATGTCCTATCACATTGCATATTCGTCGTTTTTGTTGAGGACCTTGAGATGAACAGCGCGGACACCAGACCATATATGGCAGCAGTATACAATGCAAGGACAAATAGTTGATTTGTAGATTTGAAGGATGGATTCAGGCGAGAAAAACCTTCTGACACAACACAGAGAACCAACTTTCCTTGCGGTAGATGAAACTATTGATTCAATGTAGTTATTCCACCTCAGATCAGTGGAGTTTTGTGTTTTGGCTTTGCTTGTATAATCATATCTATATTAGATTATCTTTTTACGCTTCTGTAAATATATGAACAATTTTGAACATGAAAGTAGAAAGTAATGTAATCAAGGTAGAGTTGATTATAATGGAAATCAATGGCTTGCTCAACAAAATAATGTAGATAATTTTTACTTAATTCTGTCAACATTTTGATAACTCAACTAAAGTTGAAAATGGCATGTGAGTTTTATTATTAATTACTGTTACTTTTTATGTCAACTGTTTTGTTGTTATTCTATAACTTCATACACCATGGATTAGTAAATTTGTAGCAAGAGTTAAATTCATATCTCTTAAGCTTATGACATCACTACAAATCTGACTATGAAAGTTTTTGCCAGCAAGTACACTAGTTTAGTCATCATCTGTCAATCTCAGTAGACTATCAAGTTTACTAGAGTGGCTACTAATTCCTGTTGTAGACACTTGATGAGGTACATTTGTAATTTTTTCAAAATCCACTAAATTAGCCTAGGTTTTATGGTGCAACTGTGTTTAGTGGGCCCTCATGACATAATCTTTGAAAGAGTGGATAATTTGGAGAGCTCAGCAGTTGAATAATGCCAGATTACTCAAACTCGTTCATAATGTCTTGTGACTTTCTTCTTGCAAAGTAAACAGCTTCCAAACAGTTTTGTCAAGCCAGTTCCACTCACAGGGCTTCGGTCAACTCACTCCCAGTGAATACTACAGTTATACATGTGTGTATGTGTGTGTGTGTGTATATATATATATATATATATATATATATATATATTTTATCATGGTATATTTTGTTTTTATATAGAAATGTTTGTTATTAAGTTTTTGACAATTTTTTTCTCCACTGTTCAAGTCCAAGCATTTACCAGTTCTTATAGTTGATTATCAAACTAAACACCTTTTTTCCTTCACTGATAGATTATTTTTAGTCTAGGCCTAGAAAGATCAGGAAAACTCAGACACATTGGCAACGTTTGATGATGGATATCTATGTACCCAAGAGAATAGACAATGCATGGCATATAGACATCCATGATGTGTCACGAAAAGGTTAAATCACAAGCTAGCATATTCTTCTGAATAAATAATAACAAATAAAGTAATTATAATCCGTATTCAATTTCCAGATGACTGATCATCTTCATTATCAGTATTCTCCTCGGTGGACTCACTTTGATCCAATAATCTATCCTCCATTATTACTTTTCCCAGGGAGAATTTGAATCAACCACATTCTTATAGCTTTTTACTCTTTGTTTTTTTGATGATCACATTCTGTTCTTGCAGGTTTCATATCATAAGCTTTTCCTAATATCTAACAGTCAGTAGAACATTCAACACTTTTTCATGTTACAATTTAGCTGGGAAAGTTCAAGGGAAAGTACTTGGTTAAGTTCAGGGATCGACATATCAAGAATAAACAGTTGCCTCACACACACACACACGCACACATATATATATATATATATATATATATATATTATTAATGTTTTACAAATACTCAACCTGCAATTCTTTTTAATATTTTTTTAAAAGACAAAAACATCAAATTCTCAAAGTGCTCTATATAAAAAAAAAATGAAACGAACACTAAATAAAATTAGTTATGATTATAGTAACAATGTTTTAAAAACCAATATTTTTGGAGGCTCAAATTGTAAAAAATTAAAAAAAAATTTTTTTTGAAAGAATTGCAGTTGAGTATTTTTAAAACATTAACAATAAAAAAAATTGTAACTAAGTTACCTCCCTTAGATATTCTTAACGTAAATTGACTAATGGAGCACGTTTCAGGTGGAATTACAAAAAAAAAAAATTATATATATATATATATATATATATATATATATATATATATATATCACTTAAATATTATTTTTAGTGGATACCAGTATTTGAGTAGACACTCCGTTTATTTACTAAACAGTATATTTATTTATTTTTGTCTCTTGTCTTGAATATTTGAGAATGATATATGCTCTCCAGCAACTGGAGAGTACATATTTTTGCTAATAAGATTTCTTGAATATTCAGGCCAGTAGATGAAAATAAAATAATAATAAAAAAATGAAACATTCAAATAAAAGTCTGGTGGATAAATAGATAATCCATTCCTTTCCTTACATATATATATATATATATATATATATATATATATATATATATATATATATATATGTGTGTGTGTGTGTGTGTGTGTGTGTGTGTGTGTGTGTGTATGTGTATGTATATATATATATATGTGTGTGTGTGTGTGTGTGTGTATATATATATATGTGTGTGTGTGTGTGTATATATATATATATGTGTGTGTGTGTGTGTGTATATATATATGTGTGTTTGTGTATATATATATGTATATATGTGTGTGTGTGTGTATTTTGGCAGCAAGAATTCTTTCTAAGATGTTTGCCTTAATTAATATCTGCAAGTTCTGTCTATCAATATCTTTAATAAATTTTACAAGTTTATGAATTACTTTTTTTTTATATTATCCATAAGTAATATCAACAAGTTCTGTCTATCAAATTTTTTATTAAATTTTTCAAATTTCCAAATTAGCTATTTTTTGTCATCAGTAAATTTGCAATGTTCATAATTACTCTTATTTTATATCATTTTTTCGAAGTAATTTCAAATGTTGCTACATTCGTATTCATGGATTATGTTTTGTGTACATTTATGAAACGGTGACATGGTGCAAAGAAAGACTCTAAATTCTGGAGGCTGTTGTAATGAAAGAGAAACAACCAACATTAAATAACTTTGAGTGACTTGAAATTGGTTCCATCAAACAAAAACATGTTTGAAATATTTAATTATTGAATTATATAATGAAATATATTATAATGAAAAATTATAATGAAAATAATTATCTGCATTTTATTTTATACTAAGCATTTGTATGCCCCCACAATATATTTGGTAGGGACTGAGGAACAGTAAGTCTCCAGCACCTTTTTTGTTATTCTCACAGACCCCCAGCAGTGCTATAGTCTGGGCAGTCTTAATTCTTTTCTTTCTCTGATTTAATTTAATCTTGCTTCAAGCATTTTTGGCACATTTACCATTTATTATGTACCATTTGTTATAAGAATAACACTAACCTTCATATTCTACAACTTTCTCTATTCACAGTAAAGGTTTGCATATTTTTCCAATGTTTCACATTCTTCATCTTCACCATGTGGTCTGTTTATATAGTCATATCAAAAATATATCTTGTCCTCTTTCCCTTGTTTACAACTGTTTACATTCAGTCTTCTCTCAAGGACTGCATAACTAATCTACATCACGGTCATAGGTTTTTTCATTCTATTTTGTCAGACAGATTCTCATTTATGTTCAGATCATTTATTTCTATATTATCATTAATAATAGTTAAGTAATTATTTTACAGATTGTCATTTATTTATTATTGATATTTTATAAACTTAGCTTCGTCTGGCATAAGGTTACAGATATAGAGCACTTACTATTGTTATTTTTAGGATTTTTTACTTGCTTTTTTCGCAGAAAATTTCTCTCTAAGTTAGGAAAGCAGTGACTTGTATATGACATTATAATTCAAAAGATTTTGATCATTTGTTTAGTTATCCATGAGTTTGCTTAACAATATTGATCCATCCCTAAATCAAATTAACTTTTTTATAAGATGCAAGTAAAATTTCTTTAATTCAACCAAAGATAATATTGTAATGGAATAACCTGTCACCCCTCTGAGTGACTATACTATAGTAACTACCTATAAGTAGCTGTAAGTCAATAGACTACAGAGACTAGCTGAAATCTTTTCGGCTAGATAGTTGAACTCTCTGCCTCTGAGCAGAGCCGATCCCGGATGAGGCTCAGTCAAAGGGCAGAGTCTCGTTCAAGGAGGTTTACCAACCCGATCCCATTATGTGGGTTCTATGGGCATTTGTTGGCCAAGCCTACGTGCTCAGAGTAGCCATGTTAAACCCGGCCTTATGCCACATGCAACCCTCATTGGGGGTGGGTGCTAAATATACTGGCTGGAATCTGTTTCAGCTGTGCTGTTGAACTCTCCCACCTTTGGGTAGACAGACCCAAACCCATTTATACAGGTTCTGCAGTGAATTTTTGGCCAAGCCTATGGGCTTGGATGACCCATGTTAAACTCAGCCTTGTGCCACATCTACTCTTGCAGGTGGGGCTAGTAAACATTGACTAGCTGGGATCTGTTGAGTACAACTCAGACTTACATGAGAACTACCAACCTTCCAATAGTAGCACTCACTACTGGATTGACTTGCAACAACCTTGTGCATAACTGTTACCTTTATTTTTACTGTACTGATTTTTTACAATAAACCTTTACTTATTTTATCCACCTTGTTTTTCAAGTATATATTCCTATTAGCATAGAATATAACAGATAATAATATATTTTTACATGGTGCCCTCGATTATGTGAAAAATGATTGAGTGACTTTTATTTATTAATTAGAGAACTTATTCATAAACTTGTTTTGGCATTTTACTTCCTGCATCAAACCCACTTACCTCAGCCTGCTAATGTTTTTCTATACTGCTAGAAAAACTAACTTTAGTGATTGTAGATGTTGCTGCACATTAAAGAAGACACAAGAAGAGCAAGGAGAATCTTGATTACAGTAAAGAGAAAATTATACAAATAACAGACTTGAAATGTTGACAATGTTTGAATTCTTGCCTCAACCAATAGCTGAATTTGTTCCTATTAGCTCTTAACAAAATATTACTTCAGAGTGGAAGAAGATCCCAGTGAAGAATTCTCTTTGAAATAATTGTATGTATTAATAAAGTGATGTTTCATTGAATGTTCTTGTTGTGATGATATAACCCAACTTCCCCATTCACGATAATGGACGGACTGGTTGCCGATTAAGTATGACCACAGCGGACAGTCGGGGGAAGGTCTTCGTTTGTTAACATCTATTGAGGTTAGCATACTCCCGACTCTGTCTCTGTATTTTGACATACCTACATCCGATTATAAAATTATTATTGAAAAACCAACACTCGGGTTTACTTTGTTTATTATATCTTGCACGAGATATAACAGTTCTGAATAAAATCTTTCAAAGTATAGCAGTTTTATCTCATAATTTTGGACAACTCACTCATGGTCTCAGTTAGGTTGATACAGATATTCTTCAAAAATGTTGAAGGTTTTCCTCATTTTCTTTTTTTTTCTTTTTTTTTTTTTACACTAAACGTCTCAGAAGCTACTCAAAGTAAAGAGTTACAGAATAAGGGACACAGTTTATATGAATAGGTAGAAAAGATAATGGTTAACCTGAGACTTGAACATGTTAAGACTGTTGTGATTAAAAAACACCCACTTGGGAGTCAGTTCCACAGTGCAGTGGTTCACAAGAAGAAACTGCTTGAGTAGAACTTACTTCTCACCAAAAGAATAAAGAAGAAATGAGGGTGGTTCACTGCAGTGTGCATAGCATACAAGTTCCTAACTTAGGAATGTAGTCTGTCTAAGCACTTTCCTTGGAAGTACAACTGTGAAAGGCTTGCTACATCTCATCTGAGAGAAAGTGGTTGCAGGGTGGAAAATAATTTATCAGCTACAGACATTGAAATGCTTTTGGGCTATTGAGAAAGTGAGGACTGTGCAGCTCCTGCTGAAATATGACAACTGTACTCCATTTTAGGCCTGATTTGGCTCTTGTAAAGGTAGAGGATAGCAAGAAGAATCAGGTACTTGCTGGAGCAGTACAAGGAACTGACCATTTTTCCTTTAACAATCTTTAGCAATGAATTGAATGTACAAATTCTGCTTGTGGTCCATGTTGAGTTTGAGGCCCAATTGCTCAAGGTATGAGGCCTCTCTGAGGGAATATTCTTCCATTGTGACTGGTAGTAGTAGTTCAGGGTCTGATCGGTGATGATTGAATGTAACTAGTTTGGTCTTCAAGGCATTGAATGTAACCAGTATTATGTCTATAACGAAATAACTAGAGAATTCTCGAGGATTTTATGAGTACTTTTATACTATTAGCTCACCCAATATAAGGCCCAAAAGCCACTCAAGCTCGAGGGTTACTGAATGATGCTATTGTAAGGGCATAAAGGAAGGAAGTAAGAAGTACATATTATGAGGCTATGTAGGATAGATAACAGTTGACCTTCGCCTTGAAGTTTATAGTGATCATGAAAGTCTGGTGTCTGTTCCACAAAATAACAGATCTAAGAAAGAAACTGTTTGATTGAAACTTCCTCCTTATCAATGGAATATGTAATTTATCATTACTCTTGGACTGATTTAGATAAAAGTCTACATCTGAATTTAAGTCCTTATAAAAACTTAATGGGAACTGAGTTAGTACTGATATTATATGCTGATATGAAAAACCAATCAAAAAGTATGATTTAATATGAACTAAAAGATTGCATCATTTTTATTATAGCAAAATGTTTGTGCGTTTTGTACTTGGGTAATTTTATCTTCCATTTGATAGAAGATAAAATTATAACATTAATTAACATATAAATGTTTAATGGAGGATGATGGAAAATGGTTCATTTATATTAAAAAGGGACTTTGTAACCCTGCAGTCCAAACTTTTCAAAACTGACTCTGTTCTCAATATATATTAATGATTTACACTCACGCACGTACTAATGCTTTTGCTTGCTTGGTCACTAAAGTAGTTGTGTATTTTTCATTAGTAACAGTGTTGGGTTAGCTGGCTCATCTAAAATCTAGAATTATTAATACTGACTGCCAAAGCATGCAGGACCTCTTCACTTCAATGATTGGAGCAATATAATCTTCCTACTACCACCCATTACTTGAGGACATTCAACAGCGGCAAGAATTAAAATGAATAGCACATGTAACTCAAAAAGAAAATGGTATAATGAATATGTCAACTTTCCACACCACCCTAATCAAAAGGTTCAGAGTGAAAACCCCATCAGTACTAAAAAGAGCAATAGTTAGTGGTATTGTGGTAGGTGCATCTAGTTGGACTAATAGCAATGGCAAACAAATTATGAGGATAGTAGTATTTATAGACTAGACTTGAAGTACTTAAGATTGTACTGATCAGGGGAGCATTCTCTCAGGAGCATGTTTCATAGAGTATCTATACCATTGTTTCTTGAAGTAAAAGCTGCACAAAACTATGTGAATGCTTATATATGACCGATATTAATTGCATACACAATAATAGGAGGTGGCATTCTTCATTATGTACAAAAAATGCAAGGAGCCAGAATCCATTGCTTAATGGTGCAAGAAATGGAATTGGCAAGCTGAGTTCAAATTCCATCTAAGATAGTTTGTGTTTATTTTGCTCTGATTTTCTTTGGAAAGGCATGAATCCATCTTTTTGCACCCCAACAAGATAGAAAATCTCAGAGCATAACCTTAGTCAGTAACCATTCCTATAAGAAAGCCAATTCCAATTTCAAAACCAGGAGTAGAATTTCCTTTCCTTTCTCAACTATGAGTAAATAAATGAGGAAATAATATTATAAAAAGGATTTAACACTAGATGGATTCATTGTTGCTCGAACAACCTATAATCAAAGATGTTTACAGGGATTCAATTCAGTAATATTCACACAGTCACACTTTTCATCTAACACATGAAGATGTTAAGTTGTCCAGGAAAGCATGGACAAAAAGCAAAGACATTTAATGAATATTTTTATTTAGCAATCATTAGTGCACAGAAATACAATAAACATTTGTGCAAATAAAACAATTTGTATATATTTCAGATTTTAATAAAAACCATTTAAAATAGAAATATCTGAAAAGCCTGTATCATGCAGAATCTAAGATAATTTTTCAGTTTGTCTTCTATAAATCTGCACAGAATCAGTTTGGTTAAGCAAAAAGCTGCAGATTTTTTACTTAGTGTAAAACAGTGATTCCCAAAGTGGTCGGTACTTCCCCCTCCCTCTGGGTTGATGAAAAGATTCATGGTGGTGAGTGGTGAGAAAAAGTGGGTAACCAGATTGTGGCTGTGGCCAATCTGAACCATAGCATACACTATACAATCACATTGTACATGAAATGTATCTTGTCTTTACAGTATGAGAAATACTAAGATACTCATTTGAGGTACAATACTATCACCAAGAAAATCCAATCAAAGATTGACTATACATTTGGTGGTGGAGGGTGTTAGGGTTGTGTTTTGGTACAGAAGGGTGTGGCAACCTAAAAAAGTTAGAGAACCTCTTTGTGTAAAGCATGCAAAGTAATCTTTGCCAAGACAGTTGAGATATACTCAACTCTCTGTGATGCCTATTTTACTATTATCTGGTAAGTTCTTTATCAATAAATGTTTAACTGGCATTTTGAGAAAATGCTCTATGAATAATCCTTGAAAGTCAAAGAATTATTTTCTCATTCTCTGGCTACTCGGATTTCACGTTTATCTATTTATTCGCAAATTATGGAATTTCTGTGATGAGCAGTTATCATTTTACATTCAGATTAATGTCCTTACCATTGTTGGAACCGCTGGCCAAGAGATTATGGAAGGCTGATGTAGATGTACACATGTTTTGTGGGTATGAGCACTACTGATGAGGCAACTTTCATTTAACACCTCATGCCAGACTGTTACATGATGCATTTCTTACACTTTGACATGTACATACATTATAGCTGAATCAAGGGCAGATAATCATGTTTTGTGATGCTGTATACTTTGTATAAGTTGCTCACTTCTCTTTGTGATGTTTATTTAAAGGTAGTTGTCTGGTTTCTTTCATGTTTTTAGCTCCTAATTTGAATATTCTTTTCTCTCTAGTTTCATCAGCAAAAGCAGCAGCTTCAAATACTTTATTAGTTTACAATTCACTTTTCTTATTTATTACCCTTTAAATTTTTTTCACAGATTTCCTTTTGTGACATTCTTAAAACCTTTCTTCTACTTATCTTGCCAAAATTTTCAATTTTGTTATTTAATGTTCTGTGATCTCTGTTCAGCTTTTTTTCACAAATTTCCAGTGTTACATTGCCATCACTCAATAACTTTGCAATATCTGGTTTCTCCTTTGCAGTTATATCTTTCTTATGACAAATGGTAATGTTTATGGATCTGAAATTAAAAAAGAAATTCCAATAATTATACTATAACATTTATATTTGTTTACAATATGATAAACTATCTTTGAGTAACATCGTAAACTCTCTCACCACTAAATAAGATATTTAAATTTTTTCTAACAAAAAACAGACATTTCAAGATGAAATTCACATGTTATATTGCTTATATAAATATATCCTGAAAATGTTACCAAATTTATCTGATTCTGAACAATTTTATTGGGGATAATAAAATCTGATAGGATGGATTTTCATGTTCTTGATGATTGCTTGGATGATAAATAAACTTATGAATCATCATTTTTATGACTTGGAGTAATATCTAAGCTTAAATGCTACTAATATATTTTGTGTATTATAAAGCTAACACATGTTAGACTAATCACCAACCTGTAAATTATTAAAGTTCCTTAATAATTACAGAAGACAAAATAAATCTATATTCATAAACTGCATCATTAACATTAAAAGTAATAATATTTAATCTTGATTTTTAAATTCATATTTCATGAAGATCTATTTTAAATTTCCTTGTTGAGATATTTTAAATTTATATATACCTGTTTGCATTATATTCCTGCTCTTGAGGAAGGTATAGATTCACTTCTCTCGCTGCAATCTTTCCCCATCACTTGATACATTAATAAAAATACTGTTGGCATTTCATTGTAAGAAGCATGAAATAAAAGACAGACTGCTATCAACAATGATGAATTAATAGTCTTCTTATAATATGACAATTACAATAAAAAGCACTAAAAGTAGGAAACACATCCAAAATTCATGACCTCTTTCTTACTCAATCTTCTAAATGGTTATGCTTAGTAGAATTTTAATTTTGGTGTAATAATATTTTTTCAGTTATGAAAAATTATTTAGAAAAAAAAATGCCATATCCCCACAGATTACTGTTTTTTATTATCTGTGAATTGCCATGGATTCTTTGGGATGATAGTGGAATGGTTACACATTGCCATTTCCATAGTTTGGAATTCAGTGTTTTCCTTCTCTTAGACAAGTTTCCACTTAAGACTAGAGAACTGAGGAGGGGAGAAGAGACAGATTGATGCTTTTCTTAAGGGAATTAGTGTGTAAATGAATGCAGCAGACTAATTTGGAATTCAAACTTGGCTCATCAATCATATATATATATATATATATATATATATATATATACACACACACACACACACATCAGGGCTATTGAAAATTTTTCACCCTGGATAAGTTCTTTCCAGAAAAATTTTGGTTTTGATCATTTAATCAGATTTTTAGAAATAGGTAATTTGAAGAACATTTTGGAACAACCTCTTCTCCATGTCAGCCCAACTTGATAAAGAATGTATTATAAGGGAATGCTGAAAATTTCTCAGCCCGGGACACTTCTTAAAAATATAACCAAACGTCTTTTTCTTTTTGTTATTTAGGTGACTGAAGGCTTTCTTGGTTAGATTAAGAACTTTTCATCTCATATTGGATACCAGTTTACATTCCTATTTATGAATCTTTGAGAAAATGTAAAATAAACCAGAATTATTGCAACTATATGTATTTTTAAAAAAATGCCACGTGTTAAACTTTCATCAAGAAAAGAGTTTTTTTTTTTTATTTCTCCTTGGTCAGATATTACATTTTCCAAGAAGAAAGAATTCAGCTGATGTTAAATATTTCTAGTTTCCCCTAACTCTTACTTATCTGTCTTAGCTGATTGCAATAGGAACACATTAAATGTTTGATTATATGTTTACTTTTTTATTTCTTTGACCCTGTGCAAACATTGTCATTTTTAATGTCATCACTGAGTACCATTATTAAATAATAGTTTTGTTATCCAATGACCAAAATATTATCCTAACTTTAATCCTCTGATCATCATTGACTCATTTTCTGATATATCTTTTACAAAGTATTATGGGATATATTAATGAGAAGCAAACATTACCATAGAAAGGAAAAGATTGATCAGACATGCATATTCTCTATGAGATATGACAATAATTGGCAAAAAATAAACAAAGATTGATGGAATCCCTTGATGGAATCCCTTGAGCATTACAAAAGAAAAACAATTATTTATGGAATACTCTAAATATAAAGAAAACAAAAACATCTGAGTAATTTCTTTTTTACATTGAAGCAGTTGTCTACTACTAGAAGGAAAATATTGTTCTGGGTGGCAGGTGGGGACATTTTACATGAGTCTTCAATTTGGGTGCCATCTTAATATTTTTATCTCTTTTGTTCCTGCTGGCAAATAATTCTTCTTCTTTTTTATCCCATACTACTCTCACTTTTTCCCCACTTCCGATCATTGATGCATACCATTATCATCCTCGGCAACTTATCCACTGGCGAATATTTTTCCAAACACACATTTATCGGATCTGCCATCTTGTTACTTTCTCCAGCATCCCTCTCTGGGATACAGTTCTTATCAAAGTGATTATACCTCCTTCACTGAACAGAAAACATTTCAGCTGCCTGTCCTTTTTTCTCAGATGAGCTTTAGATTAAAACTATGAACATATTACGCCTTCTACCATTTTGATGTTCTTTTTGCAATTTCCCAATGGAAACTTGAATTTGCCTGTTGAATTGTATTATCTTCTATAGTCAGGTGATCTCCAGTTTTGCTTAGACCTAAGTCACGAAACTCATTTTATGAAATGTTAATTACTACACATATTGTCTTCATTTTAATTCTCTAAGACACAAACAACCAATTATTTATGTTATTTTTGGTCTCAGAATTAACCAGCATTAGACTACTCTCACTGGAAAATGGTTTTAAATCAAAGTTCTATAAATATTTGTTACTTTATTCCAGTTGGATAAAACAAGTCTTAAAAGTACTTAACTAATTGATAAAGAAAAACATTTCCATAAACTATTTAGATTTAATAAGTTTTTCTTTTTTTTTTTTTGCATTAGATAGCTTTCAAGTGTTGCCCAATCTTTTTGCGTTTATTTTATAATTTGAAACAGAAAAATCTGTTCAGATACTAGGATTTATTCAAAGCATGTAAAAATTCAGTTTGAAAAAACTTAAGCAATTGAAGAAAGCTGAAAAACATTATGGATAATATTTAAACAATGGATATAAATTATAAAGACTATATGTTGATAAAATTTATGGGAAATAAACAGACTTCATTTCAGAATTTCACTTAATATGAGGAAATCTACTGAGCCCACTGACAAAAATATGGGGATTAAAATAACTATTTAAGAAAAAAATCAATTCTAAGCAATTGTTACTTTTATGTATAATAAAGATTCATTTCCAAATCTTTACATAAAATATATATATATATATATATATATATATATATGATAATAGCAATATAAGCAATTTCCTTATAAGGAAGCACACAGCAGTTATTGGCAAACCAGCCAGTGTTACTTTTGGTTGAAATTTATAAAATCTTTCTATTTACGCAATTTTTCAGAAAATTAGTTTCCTTATATCAGGTAACTGTAAATCTCTTTCCAGTATTGATGGGAGCTTCTTTCTTAACGTTTTGCTTGAATTAATGTGGAATGTCAACATCATGATTATGTCATTATTTTCTCTTTGAGTTACATGTGCTAAGCATTTAATTGTTGATGCTGTTGTTTTTTTTACATCAGGCAAGAACCACCCTGCATTAATAAAGATAAATATAATCTCCAACCAAGCATTCACCATTGCATATTTAAAAAAATAATACATTGTCCCACATGTTCTATGGCACTTTCTTTTGGATTTGTTTCATTAAATTTAAATATAATGTTGCCCTAAATGTACTACTTGTGACTAGTAAATGTACTATTTATGACTATTAGCATTTTTCACCTAATACACTAATTACACACCCTTGTCAGTCAAAATCTTGGACACAACCATGATAAAAAGTTTTGGATATTTTGTACAACCAACAAATATCATTTTTGCAAAGGATCATTTGCAATTAGAAGAGGAGGATGGATAAGCTCAATAGATACAAAATGTTTACACTCTCTCTCTCTCTCTCTCTCTATATATATATATATATATATATATATATATATATATATATATATCCTGGGTGGCCAATGAAAGACTGAATGATATAAAACAAAAATAACTTTTACAAACACATGAATATTTTGGGATAGTAAAGTTTAGACCATTTTAATCTTGTATAGCAACATTTTTAAATCCATTTTCAGAATCTTCTAAAGCAATGCCTAGTTGAACAGAGTGACAATGGGTAGAAGCTGATGTATCCTCAAAGACACTCTGCTGTACAGCTTCCACTTCTGTGTCAGTACACACACTGGCCACTTAGGACTTCTTCCCGGAAGATCACCAACTGATCTAGTTCTTTCAAACTGGGTGAGATTAGGTTCTGAATCATTTTATCACAAAGAGAGAGTCTGACATTAAAATGTTGCCAGTATTTTCTCTGAATCTGAATAATTGATCTTTTACTGGAATAGAAAACTCAATGAGTTTTATTCATTGCTGGACATCATATGTAGCCATTTTAATATCCAAAGGATGCTCTATAACCTGTGCACAAAAAGAAAATAAAAAAAGATTGAAAACAAACAAGTTATGACTTTTTCAAACCCTTCCATTTTTCAGTGGCCACCCATATATATATATATATATATATATATAATAATAATCGACTCTCCCGTCGAGATTCGACGTATGAGGGTCAAGCAGATCAGTTTTCAGGAAACCGACCGCCCGACACCGGTACATCAGATTTGATTATAGTGGTGAAGGCCTCATGCAGGACCATCCACACTTTTTGGAGGGACGAATACAGAGACCTGGTGCACCGAATGCCACAAGGTTCCCAAACGACCCTCCGCAGGTTTTGAATTCAGAGTTGTCCTTCTCCTAGACCAGTTGCTATCCAAGGCTGTAGAACCCAGTCTGTCCTGATATTTTACCCATAGCTGGAGGGAGAGGAAGAGGATTCATACCTTTCCCAAGGGTATTAGCATGTAAGTGAATGTAATGGATTCGACTTGAATTCGAACTCGGCTCTGCGATTCCTCAATCCAAGCTGCTATCCATTACTCCACCGTGCTTCCTGTATGCATATATATATATATATATATATATATGCAAATAGCCAGGTGTTTAGAACATTCACTTTCTAACTATGGGACCAAGGTTTGAATTTCACCATGGTCACTTTGAATTTTGGGATTTTATCAGATTGGTGTGCAATTTTTACTTGAAAACCATAACATAGGCTAATTGAAACTTTGTGTGTTAATTTGGGTAGATGGAACCATTCAGGGACAACTGATTACTGCGTTAGCACAAAGTTACTAGTCACCATGATCTAAGGTTTGTATAATAGCTTTGTTCAAACTATTGAACATGTCAGATAATGCACTCTCTCTTGCAAACAATAAATAAGGCACACTCAGAATAGTTGCAGTATAAACCACACATTCATTCTGTATAAGGACCAAAAGCCACTCAAGCTAGAGAGTTACAGAGTAAGAGGCACAGTTTATGGTCATAGATAAGGGTTGACCCTAGACTTGAATAATTTAAGATAGTGGTGATCAGGGAAGCATCCTCTTGGGAATTGGCTCCACAAAGCAGCAGTTTGTAGGAAGAATCTGCTTGAGTAAACCTTACCTCTCACCAATGAAATATGAAGGGAATGAAGGTGGTTCTCTACAATGTGCATGGCATGATGGGTCTTAGCTGTGAAGGTTTGAAGAAGTGGAATTAAGGAATGTAGTTTGTCTGAAGATTTTCCATGCAAATAGCAACAGAGTAGTGATAGGCTTGCAATGTTTCATCTGTAGGAAAGGGATTGTAGGGTGGAAAATAATTTGTCACCCACAACGGCCCAGTGATGCTTTTTGACTCTATATGGGCTTCAGTAGGTGTCTGAAACAGAGCTTGTCTAGCCAACCTAGAAGATGGTGTGCTCAGAAACAAGTAACCGACTACAATTATATATATATATATATATATATATATATATATAAAAGTGAACATTGAAGTCAACACTCAGAGGCAATAGGCTGCTTCATGATAGATACAATGTTGCATCTAGCATGAAACAGCCTGTCGCCTCTGAGTGTTGACTTCAATGTTCACTTTTATATTTACATATGCTCTGATGTTGAGCACTTTATCCCCTAATTATAGCACACCTTAAAACTATATTTCTTCATATATATATATATAGAGAGAGAGAGATAATATTAGTAATCAGTATGGATATTTCCAAAAGGATATAGATCCAGGGAGCGCTATATGTCAGAGACAGAGCAATAATCATTATTATAAAAACACAAACAACTTAAAATGCCATAGGTGATATTTATTTCATTAAGGTCGGAAAAATGACTTCAACTCTTCAGATCTCATAATAGAAATATATATAAGTTTAGTTAAAGACCGACAAATGTTCTTTATCAGTGAGTTTTTATTTATTTTTTTCAATATCTTGAACCATTCTCCTGGTTTCAGGTCATGTTTAAATATTAATTGTCCAATTTGTTATTCCTTTTCTATAAAATGGCTTCTAATGAATATATTCTATAATTCTTCAAGAATATGATCCTTGAACAGTCTTTATATAGACTAGTGATACAAATTAAAAATGAAGGTGCTTTACTAAATACCACATCACTTGAAAACTTCCAACAGCAGTAACAAAAAAAAATGAGCAGCACATGTAACTCGACATGAAAATAATGATATAATCATTTTTACTAAATAACTTCATGATGAACAAATGACTACAACTAAAAGTCTTATGTATTTTCATGTAATCATCAGGTAGTCAGCAACTATATTTTGTGAAATGGCAATTTTATACAACCTCTTATTTTATACCCCTCATATATGTGTGTGTGTATATATATATATATATATATATATATATATATAATATAATAGCTGGCCACTCATATTCGAGGATACCCATCTACTAGGGCAGTTTAGCCACTCTCTATTGCAGATACTTGCTCAGGCACATTCGTGTTTGCTCAACACCCACAGAGCCCACCTGTGGTTTATACTGCAACTTTGCTGAGCAGACCTTAGTTACAGTACCTGGGAGAGAGCGTGTTATCTGGCATGATCAGCAATTTGAACAAGGCCAGCACACTCAAACCCTCAGCCACGATGACTTGTAACTGTGTTTTAGCACAGCTACTGATGGTCCTCCAGGGTTCTATCTACCCAATTTCACTCAAAAGGCTTGGGTCAACCGATGGTATGGTTTTCAGGTACTTCTCAAAGGTGCTACACACTGGGATCATCCTCTTCCAGACTGATAACATCAGGAAGTCTCCTTCCTGACAAATCAACCGTTGTGAGATCCAAACCCAGGTCTCATGGCCAGAAAGCAAACGTCCTTACCACTATATATATATATATATATATATATATATATATATATATATATATACACACCCCACACACACATCTTTGATATTAGTTAATCTTTATCCAAATTAAAGTAATGTATAGCATGCAACTAGTTTTCTTGTAATAAGTATTTACAGCACTCACTTACTAACCAATATTTCACAAAATGGTGCCTAATGATATATCTACCATTGAAGAAGATATTACATGTCACCCAAGATAGTAAAAGTTTTTTATTTTGAATTAATATTTTCACCTGAATACCTATTTTGATACAGTTAAGAATTATTCATGAATTCTGCCATAGACATTATGGCCGCCTGCACTTCAGTTATGACATAAAAAAGGAAATCACAAATGGAAATAACTAAATAATTTTAATTTTTTTTTCATTCATGTATATTGTTTTTAATTTTTGTACTGTTGACTGCTGTTAAGCCTCCTTGGGACTCCACTCTGCAGCTTAATGTAAAATGTATGAATCTTATAGAAGAGGGAATCTCTACTTCATGAAAGAATAAACTTTTATTAATTATAACACAAAAGCAAACTAAACTTATTTATATAAGTCATATATTTATATTTTCCTTCATTTTAAAACTATTGTCACTTTGATTAATTCATGAATTTAAAAAAAATCTAATCGCTACCCCATTAACAAATTTCAATGTAATTGCAAAACATTGTGAAGAAATTTTCTTAGAAATAAATTAATTTATCAAAAAAAACAAAAAAAAACTTTTTTCATCATCTCCGGGAAAACTTAAACTGAATAATTCTGTTTTTTTTCTTCGATTATCAAAAACTAATTAAACAAAAACTACTATGTTTAGCAAATCTTTTGATTAATGTTTCGTGTTACTTAAAATGACTTGAAATATTCACTTCTAAAAAAGAAAAGCTTTTAAGTACTCAATTCACATTTGCACATTAAAAAAATATTTCTACATAAATGGCAACTGATGACTTGGTGAATTGAATCAGTTCAATCCCCATAACATTCAACACTTCAAAATGAATATTCAAGAAAGCCAACTTATGAATTATTGAGCTCCTGAGCATCAACACTGACCTGACAATATCAAATGGGATCATAGAAAATAACAAATAGCATTCAAATGGAAAAGGATAATTATACTATTTCTGAATCTTTCAATGAAATACTTACAATGTGATATTTTTTAGCTTGATTGTAATTTTTAGTCTTTATTTGGTAATTTAATAACCAATTATCTCCCTTGAATTCTGAATCCAAGATCTTCTTCCCTGTGCTGTGTCTCTTCAGGACATGGGCAATCATGGCTTGCCACAATTTCCTGTCCTTTGTAGCTTTTAGTAAAGTCTGTCTTTTTGCTATCACTTCTCATACTGCTTCTGCCAACCATTTACACAAGCTCAATAGGTATGTTATTCCCTGCTTTCTTCTGTCCTTTTGCCTTCAATATATCCCATGTGTGTCAAATTCTCCAAGCCCTCTTTCCTTGAGATGTATGCAAGAAATTTCAACTGTCTCTTTCTGATTCTAAATGTAAGTATCCTTTTTGTTTCTTTTTTCTTTAAGACTTCCTCATTAATCATATGTTCAGTCCATGGTATTCTCAGCATTCTTCTTCCACATTTCCCTGAATTCAAGCCTCTCCTTCATTTGTGAAGATATTGTAATCCAAGTTCAGATGAATTCAATTTAAACTTTTATTTATTATTTACACTGAAATTTGAAGGGACATTGAAGTAGCAAAAGTTGCCTTCCATAAGCTAAGCAAATTATTAAAAAACAGAAAAACTTCATTAGAAAAAAAGAAAAGAATATTGAACTGTTATTATAGATGAAGAAGAGATTTGAAGCAACAGAAATGTTGTTCTTTATAAGGATTCTGAGAATAACAGGGACTAAAAATGTAAACTATAATGACATTTTAGAGAAAATGGAAATGAAAAGAATGCACATAATTAACATCAAGAAGAGATAATTGAAATTTCAAGTGCGCATAACAAGGAAAGAGGGCTTGGAAAATATGATACTCACAGGACAGATTGAGGGCAACAGTGACAAAAAACAATGTATAACCTACCAAATGAGCTTGAATAAATGGATGGTGGAGTAAGGTTTAGGAGAGATAACAAAAAAAAAATTATTATGTACTATAAAAGACAGAAAATTGTGGAGAGCTATGATCACCAATGTCTTGAAGGAATGCAGCACATAGATGAAGACCAATAATATTTGTTCTTTACTATTTAAAAGGTAGTGATACTGGATTCTTTAAAAAAAAATGTTATGAAAACTCAACATATAGTGAAATCTTCAGGCTTGATCCCAGGGTTGATTCTTCATAATCTGTTCTTGTTGATTTGTATATACCTTTCATTCCTCTCTTATAAGCTATTACAGTTCAAGTTTGTATCTAATATGTTAACTTTAGCTTATAACTTATTGTGCATTCATTCAAATATCATATTGTAGGTTATGTTTGCCCACAGGTCAATAACTAAATATCAGCTGCAAATTCATCTTTGTCTTATTTGTTTTCATGAAAGTTCACCCAAAACAAAGCACAAAAGTTTTTCAAGATAGAGGGTTACTGAATGGCCTGTGTTATATGAATGTAAAATGAATAAGTAGGTACTGAAGATTACAAGGTTATAGCAGATAAATAACAATTGACCCAAGGCTGTAAGACATTAACATTTTAGTGTTCTGGGAAGTATCTATGCAGGAGCCTCATCCACAAAGTAATAGTGCTTGGGAAGAATCTTCCATTGTGGAAAGCCCATAGGAATATGTAAAGAATATAAGTAATTCAACTCTTTAGATATGGCAAGACAGGTCTTGGTTGGAAAGGTCAGAGCTGGTGATATTAAAGAATGAAGCTTGCACTAAATATTATATTTCAAAAGTAGACTATCATCTTATAATTCCTGACTTTTTTGAATGATCAAGTTATTCATCTTTTTTTTTTTATTTCAATATTGATGCTTATATTTCTTTTTTATCTATTATGTTTATTATAAAATTTGTCCGGTAATACCATAACCTTTCAATTTTGGAAAAAGACCAGCATGCCAAACCTTCCAAAGCAACAGCCTAAGCTTTCCCAATCTTGTCTAAAGATTGATAGACTCTTTCAGCAATAATCATAAATACATCAACTGTTGACCTAGAGAAGTGAAAGTCATATTGCTTATCTGAAAGAAGATCCTGTGAGGTGAAATGCTTAATGAATTAAGAGTTGATTAGAGCCTCTAGTACGTTACCAAAAAGCTGTAGAAGGCCAATAGATCAATAATTAGAAAGATCAGAGTTCTTAAAAACTGGAACTACAAAAGAGGATTTTCAACAAGTAGGAAAGCAAAAGCAGCATTTTACAGTTTAAAGAGAATGGAAAACAGTTCAGGGGCACATTTCATAAGGACTATTATAAGGATCCCATCAAGTCCACATGATTTGAGAGGATTCAGTTTAGAAATGATAGCAGAAACCATGTGTGGATTTATATGTATATCAATCAACAAGGACTCAGTTCTAAGTAGAAAGTCAGGCAAAGATATTCCAGATGAGTCAAGAGTAAAATTTGAGAATTCATGAGCAAAACATTCTGCTTTATCAGCAGAAGATATTAAAACCTCAAGCACACTATTACAGAACCACCAGTATCCACAAGAGCCAAACTTGTTAGAGGCTCAAGGAGATGCTAAAAACTTCTCAGCTAGACTCCTCAAAATATGATGAAATCATCAAATATATTCTTTTTGAGAGATTCTTCTTTGAGTCAATAACTTTTCAGCATCTTCTTGAATATTCTACTTTAGAAGAAATTAATTTCTTGGCAATTTCTAGTTTTTATTTTCTTTTTTAATTGTATTCACTGGAAATATGGTCAGTACTTATATATTATCCCTTATATCAAGATATTAATATTCCACACTAATTCAAATAAGAGGTTGGTAAGGAAAACCTTATCAGTACTGAAAAGAGCAATAACAGCTACTGGACATAAGAAACATATTTTTCTGAAAAATTGTTTTAAGAGAAAGATTTTATAAATTTCAACTGAAAGCATTACTGGCTGCCCAGTCAATAAATGCTAAATGTTTCCTTATAGGGAAACGGCTAATATTACCATTACCATGTTCTTTATGTTTTCTTCATCTTTGTCCAGTGTTGAAAACAACAAAATAACTTTCTCCCCAGCTTTTTTTTAACACAAAAGTGATTCTGTCCATAATTTTGAAAAGGGTAATCATCGATTCAAGACTTGTAGGACTAGTTACTCTGTTTTTTTATGTTTTATTGATATCTTTGGGGTTGTACAAAGAGTGGGTATGACAGTTTGATGAATAAAGAAGCTTTATTTAATTCATAAAATCTTTTGAAATTTTTATTTTATTTAAATAAAAAGTTAACATACTAAAAGTGTTTTGTTTCAAAACTCTCAGCTGAAAGTCTTGTGAAACTTCCACTGAAAGAGCTAAAAATATTCTTTGATTAATTTTTATTTTTAAGTCACAACATACAAATTAAATAAGCAAAGTATTTCCAACTTCTATTTAGAGATTCATTTTCTATTTGTCTTTTTTTTAATCCAATATATTTAATCTTTTCTCCTGCAGACAATGTTTCTATCTCAAAACGTACTGATGCTTATTTTGTCTGGATGCTTTCAAGATGAAAGACAATTTTCATTGAATTTCAATGAAAATTTATCATTACATCAGTTACTGAAAATTTTTAGAGTGACATTTTCAGATTTTGAAAAATGTAGTTGACTTTGTTTACTTTGTAAATCCAAAGTGTGGGAAGAAGAAAAAAAACATTTTTTAGCCTTGTAGTAGCAGTTATGCACTATTCTTTTTGAAAATACATTTACTTAGATTTTCTATTTTATGAAATTATGGATTAACAAATGTATATCTTAATTTCTGTCTGAATTTTTGAGATGTGGATTTATTGTTTACACTATTTGTATTTGGACTATTGTCCTTATCTTTGTTGCCATTATCATGACAACATTTTAGCTGTTGTCTCCTCCAGACATCATGTGTATATTGATCTGGGTAACCTACTGGAAATTCTGAACTAAACCCTTTACAGGGTGTGATGGACAAATTGTCATCTAAATTACAAAAATGTGAAAATAACATTAACATCTCATTTTAACAGATATATTTATCAAAATTTAACAAAAATATCTTGGAATACGAAAGAATAAATTTATTCAATAAAATTGCCATTGGCTTCAACCATTGCCTCCAGACAACTTCAGAATCTCCTGCAATTCTTCTCGACAGTCTCCTTGTTTAAGCTGGTGACTGCTGCCATAATCCTTGCTTTCAGTTCATCTTTGGTCTTACAATATGTTTTGCTCAATTGCATCCCGCACATAATAATCAAGGGGTTTGCAGTCTGGATGGACAGGTGTAAGGGGTAATGGGGTCACAGAAATTGTCTGACAGCCATGACTGGGTTCTCCTGCTTGTGTGAAATGGAGCAGAGTCCTTTTGCTAGATATAGAGTTTTCCAGCAGCAACATTCTTGACCCAGGGCAGCACTACCTCTTCAAGGTACTCAATGTAGGCCTCCGTGTTGAGTCCGCGGCCCTATGGGAAGATGAATGGAGGTATAATGTTTCCATCACTAGTGATAACTCTAAACACCTTTGTAATCAACATTAGACTCATCCTACTCTTTCTGAATCCTCTGTACTGTTCTCAGATTGACACCCAAACACTATGAAATGTTTGTATTGGAAATTTTGGCATGAAATGCCAAGCAGTACAGCATGCCGTTTCCAAATTTCTAGTGAATTACCTCATGATGCTCTTTTTCTCACAGATGGGGCTCAACTGACACTACTATACGGTGCAGTCAACAAAATCAAAAACAAACAATGTGCATCTGCAATATTAAGAATATAAATGGTGACAATTTACCCATCGCATGCCGTAGTTAATCTACAAGGGTAGACTGTTTTTGTTCCACTGCCCATGTCTAGGGATATCTCATGTAGTTTCTTACTTTTAGTACTGTTCAGTTACTGCTTGCCCATTTTCTCTGAGTTTATGTACACACACTGCCTAGGGATTGAACTCACAATTACTATACCAAATTAATGAATGACTGTTTTATTTGACTATTTTCCAATAGGACAATTCTCAATAGTGAACTTGGAACCTCAATCCTAAGTTGCTTGCTGATTAGTGATGGTACTGCTTGTCATCCTTGACTGCTGCTGCTTGTGATAACAACAACAAAGATGAGGACAATAGTCCAAATATAAATGATGAAAATAATATGTATCTTATTTTGCTATTGCTGAGGCTTACTTACAACTGCAAGAGCATTCAGTTACAGGACATTGTTGCATGTTTAATCTTCTATGAGAAGAAATTTGTTTTATTTTCACATCATTTAATCATTTGTTTTTGTATTTGTTTTTGTATTCAAATCTCTCTTCTTTGGAATTCTGTTCTATTCTTCAATTTCTATTCTATTCCTGTTCTATTCTTTAATTTCTATTCTATTCCTGTTCTATCTTTGATTTCTATTCTATTCCTGTTCTATTCTTCAATTTCTATTCCTGTTCTATTCTTCAATTTCTATTCTATTCCTGTTCTATTCTTCGATTTCTATTCTATTCCTGTTCTATTCTTCAATTTCTATTCCTGTTCCTGTTCTATTCTTCAATTTCTATTCTATTCCTGTTCTATTCTTCAATTTCTATTCCTTTCCTGTTCTATTCTTCAATTTCTATTCCTTTCCTGTTCTATTCTTCAATTTCTATTCCTTTCCTGTTCTATTCTTCAATTTCTATTCTATTCCTGTTCTATTCTTCGATTTCTATTCTATTCCTGTTCTATTCTTCCATTTCTATTCTATTCCTGTTCTATTCCTGTTCTATTCTTCCATTTCTATTCTATTCCTGTTCTATTCCTGTTCTATTCTTCCATTTCTATTCTATTCCTGTTCTATTCTTCGATTTCTATTCTATTCCTGTTCTATTCTTCAATTTCTATTCCTGTTCTATTCTTTGATTTCTATTCTATTCCTGTTCTATTCTTTGATTTCTATTTTATTCCTGTTCTATTCTTCAATTTCTATTCTATTCCTGTTCTATTCTTTGATTTCTTAAATCTTTCATATATTTTCTTCTTCTCCAATAAAAATATTTTTTTAATTTTCTTCTTTTTCCATTATTCATGTTTCTCACATACACCTTCTTTATCCTTCTCTTCTCACTTATTCTTTTATTTTTCTCTTTTTATGATGGGATGAGTGGTGACCAATTATGCAGGGTGAGTCCCAAGGAGGTTTGACTGCAGTCAACAGTACAAAAATGTAGAGGCCTGTTTTTTATCATCTAGAACTGAGGGATGGGAAATGCTAAAGAAATACTGATTGCATTTAATGATTATTGGAATTAAATGTGTAAAAAGAACTAATTAAGTGCAATAAAGTCTTTTGGCACTAATTATCTTCCATTTTACTTTATGCTGGGCTAAACTAAACTCAATATTGACAGTTTACTTAAAATAATTGAACTGTAAATATATAGGTGGGTTGAGAATCTGAACCTGAATATTAACTTGGAGATAACTTAATATAACCTGAATTGACACACTTGCCAGTAAAAATGATAAGAAATAATCAATTCCTTCTTTGGCCAAATTCTAAAAATATCTCTAAAGTCTCTTGAGATTAAGTTGTTTGTATAAAGACCTATCCATTAGATTGGTGTGGTTTTTTAAACAGAATATTTTTAGAGTAAAACACCAATATTGTTTATTTTGAGGAACCTGCTGAGTGTTCAAACTCAGGTAAAAAAAAAAAAAATTTCAGATACTGATTTTCAGTGAAAGCAGGCCCCTCCTCACTTGGATGATTAGTGCAATACAATCTTTCAAAACTAATTTACTTCCATTTATGTTGAACTCAGTTAAGATTAGTCAATATTGGTAGTTTACTTGAAATAAACTATAAATATATTATTGTGTATTTGACCTTTTAGATGTCCCATCAAAGGTTAGTCATTATGTATCTTCCTTATCCTCATAATATTCTCTTCCTTCTGTCACCTCTTACATTCATATCATGGACTTGATTTATTAACTCTGTCCCTTGAGTGGTTCTTGAGCCTTATATTAGGTAAACTTTATTAAAAAAAAATGTAGATCAGGAATAATTTTATTCTAAAGTTATTTCATAATTCCAAGAAGACTCGCGAAAATTTCTCAGTTTTCTTAATTGAATTTTCTAATGAATCATAATTCTTAATTTAATAATTAAATAAGCTCCTTGCTAGTCTCATGACTATAAAATACCTGTGGAAATTCCCTTATTGTATTGTTAAATATTTGAGCTTAACAGCTTTAACAAAATACTGCAATAACAAACATAAGTATATCAAAGATGTAAGAGAGTATAAATGAAAATATTCAAAATTGACAGAGTTTTCCATTTCACTGAAACAGATGTTAAATGCATGAGAATATTATCACTTCCTCTTATATTTGCTTTCTCCTTTTTTATTATGTATGCTTTCTTTTTCTCACTAAAACAAATCCTGTCTATCTTCCCAATCAAAACTGGCCAATTATTTATCTGAGATAGTGATTGGTCATAGCAAACATACTAAGTTAATTTTTTTTTCAGACATTAAAATATTAGATTTTTATGAAGATAATACCCTTCATACATTTTATAAAAGACATTTGACACTTTAATTTACATATAATTCTATAATTTTAATTTTAAATAAAATATATTTGCTGCATTTACAAAGTAGAAAATTACTTTTCTATCTTCGTTCACAACATTTTTTCTTCCTATCCATTTTTGATTGTCCATCTGTTTCTTGACTAGAAGAGAAGATAATTCAAAACTTAGTCATTGTCTGAACTTATATCAAGATCAAAACTTTCAGGCCTAAAGAAAATACTTTCTGTAAGAATCTGGTATGAGACAATCTTTGTATCACTTAAGAATTTATATACTTGAAAAATCCGGCATCAGTTTTTCCTTTACATACCTATATGTTTACTTCATACACATTTTTTTTCAGCCTTCCACTTTCAGATGTGTATCTCTTACTATCTTCTTTTTCTATTTCTTTTTTATATATTCTTTATTTCTAAATTCTTTCCTTCTTTTTTCTCTACTCTATTCTCTCTATTTATCCCTCTACTGATTCTTTCTTCTCTCTTGTTTTCTTTCCCTTCTGCTCTGGTATTTCTCTTTTCTTTTACATTCTTTTCTACCCCTTTTTGTCCACATTTTTCCTAAATCTTTTTCTTTCTCCTTCATCAACACCTGCCTCAAGAAGAGAATCATACAATTAAATCAAATAATTTCACAGAATTACTTGAACCAACTTGTCTTTTAAAGATGGCAATGTCATTCAGGAAACAGAATTGCCTCTAAAACCAAAACCAAAAGGTAAAAATATCAAAATAAATATATGTAAAAAAGCAAACGCAAATAAAAAATTCATGAAAAATTTCCTTTAAAAATCTATTGATTTTATTTATCATTTAATTAAATTATTTCTTTTTTTTCATTGCACACTGTTTATAGTTAAGGAAATTGAAATCCACTGGATTGATCAAAGTCCATTATTTCAGATTGCTTTTGTGTTCATTTTCAATATGTATTAAAATTTCACAAGGTGAATAACTTCAAAAATTGACCACTTCCAACCACTGGAATAGCTTTATGCATGATCATCCAAATCTCTGTTTTTAAATAGTTTGATTTGATTAAAGAAATGAGAAAATACATATAGTATCCTTCAAGAGTTAGATTTACGATCTAAAGCTGCAATAATTTTATTCAGTAATTTTCTCTCATGTGATAAAAAAAGGAAAATAACATAAGCCATCCTCAATTTTTAATGAGTATCTAATTTTTATTTAAGTTATTTTTCCTTACAAATGTATTTATACATCCATTAGTAAAATGTGCCATATTAGAAAAGAAGAATGAACTCTGGGAATGACTCAGAATTAAATAAATTTATTTCTTATTTAATACATTTATCCATATATTTATGAAAAACAAATTTTAATCAGCTCACCCTAAGCAATGCAGAAATGCCACTCATATGCAGGAGATTACAGAGAGTGAAAGAAAAGACTGGGTATAGTGGGTATTGAGGAAAGGATAAAAGATGAATGGAATTCAAGAATAGTGATTGATGTTGCATTTAAATTATTGAAGATTGTAGGGAAGCAAGTAAACAGAAGGGAGTTCCACAGGTGGGAAGTGCAAAAAAAAGAAACTGTTGGAAGTAGAAGTGATGGTTATACTTAACTATTTCAACAATAAAAGGGTGGGACCTAAATACCAATCAAGTAGCATGCTTAAAGTCATGTACTCAGAGCACCAGGGAAAAAAACTTCTCAGACATTTGCCAAGAAAATACAACTTTTATTGGCAAATTTGTGCCTTGATGCCTTCAAAAATCATCAAATGTGTCAAAACAAGGGTTCTTCCTCTTGACAATGCAATTATTTTAATATTTATCATTTTCCAATTTATAAAGAAATAAATATGAAAACAATTTTTATATTCATAAATTTAGAAACATTTACTAAATTATTAACATATGTGAATTAACTATAAGGAAATTATATTTACCATTTTATAAAGTTTGAATCAATTGGCAATTGGCTGATGTTTGGCCAACCATTTCAGTAAACAATCTTATAAATAAATAGTGTAAATAAACAATCTGATAAATAAAACAGTCTTTATTATTTTTGTTGTAAATTCTCAAGAACAAAGAAAATGTCTAAATTCACTTTCACAAGTTTAGGTTTTAATACAATTCTAGTCATCACTTTTTAAAATGATAAACATTGCCAAGGAGTGAAGGTAGTTAAAATAATAGTGGTGGTGTCAATGGAAAAACTGTCCTTTTAACACACCATTTTTTAGCAGGCACATAGGCCCAAGTTTCCTGCTTTATGATTCTAAAAAATATAATTTTTCAAATTTAAAGCTTAATAAAAAATCAATAATGCAAAAATTATTGTCAAGTGATGGTGCATCCATAGCTTTTTACATTTTTTTTGTCTTTCATGTTTGGAGTACTTCTATATAAATTTTGAAGAAAATTCAGTAGATCAACCCTTTCTTATTTTCAAGATTCAAGATAAGATCAAATATTTAGGTAAAGCCTTACAAATTATCATTGATTAATTAATATTATTTTATTGGTTCAATTGGATTTTATTTATATCCTTTCCCCTTGGATTATTTTATAGTGTTCCTTGATGTTGATAGAACAAGAGACTTTATTTCATCCCTGAGTTAATTTTTACAAAAGTCATCAAGCTCTAATGCATAACACTCTATGCACAGAACTTTATGTGTATTTCTGGACAGATTTATATGCATATTAACATGAACTTTGTATGCATCACTCTGGATATGTAAATGAGTTCTTTGCAGAGCCATCTATCATTCCTTTTGTCCACTTTCTGGTCTTGATTGAGCATGGTGGGCTCCTTTGAGTGCTTAGGTTTGTTCAGCAAGTGCCTCAATCAAATTATCTGGTCGTCCTGGTTCTTGTCAGATACAAATTAGCTTATTCTTATAATTTAGGACTTGTATCTGATGTCTTTGTACACCACACTCTTAATAATGAACATCTTCAGCTGAAAATGATTCCCTGGACCTGCTGGAGAGACTTGACCATCCTTATGGCACCTGACTGCTTACACTATTTCTTTCTCTTTACCATGAAGGATACAGCCCTGCCAGAGGTCTTTGACTTATTTTTGAATACAACTAACCTGGTCACTTTCACAGATTTTGGCAATATTTGAGTCACTGTAGTTGGTAGGAACATAGTGTGTCATTTCATTTCCTGTATCATATTAGAAATTGCCATGTTAATGCACTTAATACATGTGAAAGAGAAAGGAAATATTAAAATTTGGCACATGCTACATAGTAATATTATATGCTAAAGATATGTTCTCAAATACCTGATTAACCATGCACATAGATAAATCAGTGAATCTGTAATGATGAATAAAGCATCTATTATATCCAACAAATATTTCATCTTCTTCCTTGAGCACTTAACCTTTAACACACGGCTTTATTCTCTAATTTCCTTTCTACATCATTGTTTTTCAAAGCTCCTCTATTGCACTATTTAATTTTAGTCATGGTCAATTTCTGTTGCCATAGCAGGATATGACAACACAACTGGCTATAGAACCTAGTCTGTCCTACTGTTTATCCATAGATGGCAGCTTAAAAGATGGATTCAGACCTTTCCAAATGGTATTAGAATGTAAGTGAATGTAATGAGTTTGATTGAAATTTGAACTTGTATCTCCAATTCCTCAATCCAAGCCACAATCCATTATTCCATTGTACCTCAATATATATATATATATATATATATATATATATATATTGTGTATATTTAGGCAGTGATTTTTCATTGATGCATGTTTCATTAAATAATATAGACAAGTTTATTTCTCGCGTGGTCATGTGTGACGTCACGAGCTGTGACTCGATTTCTGCATCTATGTCTCGTATACACTAGTTAGTCATTGCTTTGAAATTTTTCATGCAACAAAAACAGACTTTCATTATTCTGTGTATTGTTTGATATATTGAAAAGTAATTGTCATCTTTGATAATGGCTTATGTAAGCCGAAAGCTTAGATTGGATTTAAACATGTATCAATATGATGATTTCCTTTTGTCTTTCAATGATAATGTTAAGCTTATCAGACAATATGAAAGGAACTTACTTAAAATAAATAGACAAAACTTGTCTATATTATTTAATGAAGCATGCATCAATATATATATATATATATATATATATATATATAATGATACTGTTGAGAAACTCAAAAATCCTGCTTATCATCAAATAAATTTCTCAGTGCCAAATGAATAACTATTTAAATAAATATATTGTTTATAACATTAACTTGTGTTGACAAGAAAAACAGACATTATCAAATATGAATTCCAACATCCATCCCCATCTCAATTATCTTTGCATAAAAGATCCTCATCACCTGTCTGCATGACTCGCAAATGCATGCACATTTAATTCTTAAGTGCAAAGCATTTCCTACAGAACAGTTGGTGTAACATTCATAGCCATGTCATTTATAACCATTAATTGCATGTGGTGTAAATGGACATAAGCGAATGGATTTTAGCAGATCTTTAATGTCTCTGGCACAACAGATTAAATCTAATTTCAAAAGGCCATTTAAAGTTAGGACATTTGAATCAACAACTGAATTTTGTATCAACAATTACTATTTTGCATTTTAATGCTTTCTTATTGATTCCAAACAAAAACATTTGTGATTGGACAAATAAAAAGTGTACCTCAGAAAATCTGTGGGTAACTTTTAACATGTAAAGACTGAATTCCTTCCTCACTTGATAGTTTTACACTACATTCTCACTTATATTAAGATGAAGTTCAACTATACATGTAAAGACTTCAGACAAATCAAAAACCTGCATCTATAGATGTTAATCATTACTAAACATTAACCAACTTTCTCTGAGCTTAGTGTGTTTTCATTTGTAGCCAAATGATACAGGTGCTTGTATTACAGCATTTCTTGGCTGGTCAACTGCTGATAGGCAGTTTCTGTTTTGTGGCATAATTTGTCATAATTGAATTACAGTGGTCATTCATTTGTTGAATATTTTGCATATTCCATAAGAGAACTTAATAAATCATTGATAAGCTTTTTGTTCTTTGGGCTTTGACTGAAAAATATAAAACCAACAAAAATGGAACAATTCATAGAATGGTGATAAAGATTCATCTCAGAATTTTAGACAATATTGATTTATCAGGATTCATAATTCTTTCTCCAAATCCTGGAGGTTTCAAATGAATTGAAAATAATTTTCTAATCATATTAAAGCAAATATATAAAGTTCTCATTGGAAATTAAATGATTTTTTTGACATGGTTATAGATTTGATATGAATTAAACTATTTTACATACACTTTGAAAAAGTTCTTATATGCTCAATCTGGCATCTTTATAACTTTATCTAATCTCCAGAAACTCATTAAAAATGTTTTACAATAATTATATCTTAAATTATTATTATCAATTAAATTTTCATTTTAAAGGTTTTCTGACTTTCTTCAAATTCAACTTCTAGTTTGATTTTCTTCAAATATTAAACTAGTTAAAAAGTTTGACATTCATACAGTTATCTAAAAAGAAGCAATCCTTTTTACTTGTATCAGAAGGAGTGTGTGAACTTTTGAAACAACTACGTTTATAAGAATCAATTATTTTGCTCAAAACTAAAGTTTATTTTAAATTTATTTTAAATCAGTCTGTTTTCAATAAATTATGGTATATAATTTTCCATGCTTTTGTAAGTATATGGGTCACATTGTTTGCATCATTTCCTGTCATGGCTATTTCCTATATTAGAAAAGAGAGTTCAGAATTAATAACTAGATTGGACATTTGAAAATAAAATTTGAACAAGATTTTAATTCCTTGAAGCTGAATATTGAATCTTGTGTTTGTGGCCATAATAACGAAAATCCTATTATGTTTAAATTTTTATGCCAGCTTACAGCAATCTTAATGCTGTTTGCAATGAAGATAACGAAACTATCTGTAAAATGTACTTTAATTTTATAGAATTTTTGAAAGGTTCTTCATATTACAATTTCTGTAAGATTGTAAAGAAATATAACTGGATTATGAAAAATTTTAAATGTTAGCACACACACAAACATTTTTGTCTCTTCTTAGAGATGTTCATTTATCATGTTTTAGATCACCGTTACTTGGAAATCAAATCTGAATTCATATGGATTGAATGTTATTATATGTCATGTCACTTCAGGACGTGGGTGATCATGGCTCTCTATAAAGGACAGGAAATTTTCACCATATGGTGCATAGATGGAGGTTCATATGGATAATGTTGACAATGTTTTTATTTCATATGAACTAAATCTTAAGCATTTCATGTTTTTTTTTTATGTATTGACACATGACATTTTTAAGTGTTGTATTGTTAAGAGATGGCACTGAGGGTAAAGCATAGGATTATCTCAGCGCTACAGTATTAAAATAGATTCAGGAAGATGTGTCTACAATGAACAAAAATTAGTTTGGCAAACATGGACTTACAGGTCCACAATAAGACATAGTTTCAAAAGGATGGTTTTTCCCTTGACACCACTATTATTTTAACTACCTTCACTCCTCGGCAATGTTTATTGTTTTAAAAAGTGATTAGAATTGTAATAAAACCTAAACATATGATAAATGTAACTTTTTACATTTTATTTTTGTTATTGTGAATTTACAAACAAAAATAAGTAAACACTACTGATTTATCAGATTCCTTGTTTACAAGAAAAATTTTATATTTACAACATTCTAAAAACTAATACAATTAAAACTACTGCAATTCAATATTTATCATTTACCAACTTATAAATAAATATGAAAAACGTATTTTTCATAAATTTATAAACATTTACTAAATTATAAAAATATGTGAACCAACTCTAAGGAAATCCTTATTATTTACTATTTCATAAAGTTTGTATCATTTGGCAATTAGTCAATGTTTTTCCAGCCATGCTAATAAATAATATAATAAATAAATAGTCTAAATAAACAATCTAATAAATAAATAATGTTTTTGTTCTAAATTCCCAAGAACAAAGAAAATGTATAAACTCACTTTCATATGTTTAGTTTTTATTATAATTCTAATCACACTTTTTGAGATGATAAACATTGCCGAGGAGTGAAGGTAGTTAAAAAAGCAGTGACATGGAATAAACTGTCCTTTTGACACTGTCTTATTGCAAGTACAAAGGTCAATGTTTGTCACTAGTTCTTTACCAAGCACTTGTGTGTATTGTTATACTTCATCAGTGGCTAAGACAAACAGTATTTTTATTTAAATCACAAGCATCTTAAAACCATAAGATAAGAATTGAAACTTTATAGTTTGATATGAAAATTAGTATTGGTATCTCATTGTAGTAGAGTTGTTATCAAATTCTTTTCAACTGCCAATACTACAGAGTAATGAATTCAATTCATACATGTGGCCTTCTCAAAATTGAGCTATGCTTATAAACTAATTATGCAGTCAACCACTGAAGAACTCTTATCATAATATAGGAGTTAGTTTGAGAGTTTCAAAAGCTGTGGAGAGTAAGCTCAGTATTTGCCAAGTGTCATGGTATAAACATTGTTTATACACACAAGTACATGAGAATCAATTCTAGCGGTTAATGTTCAAATCTTTGTAAATCATTAAGAGAGAGCTTGACCATCACAAGATATAATGAAAATGAGACATTGTCCAAAGTTGGTGAGTTCAGCAAATACCTTACGAGCAATTATGGATTGGTTTTGTAATCTCTCTACATGCTACACAACTATGAAAGAAATTTGGATTTAATGAATTCTGATTGGTAGTTTCTTCCCTCTTCAAGAAGTTTGTTTCTCTGTGAGCTTGACATTAGAAAATAGGCACATAGTACCACACCTGAGAATACTTTATCACAAGATTTTTTATCAGAAAAAAAGTCAAATCCAAGTTAACAACAGCTTTTTTGTTTTTTTCTCTGCAGATTATCTTTTCTTACAGAACAATCCTTGTCAAGTTTGTTAAAGCATGACAATTGCAGTCTTATGAACAACCTTCTTCTTTTAGGTACTGTGTTTCTTCAGAACATTGGCAATCATAGCTCTACACAATTTCCTGTCCTTTGTAGCTCTTAATAAATTTTGTCTTTTTGTCAACTCTCTCTGGCATCCAAGCTTGCCAGGTAGGTATGCATTGCTTTACTCTGTCTCTCTTACCTGAGTTGGGAAGGAATCTGTGAGTATCAAATTCTCTATGCCCTCTTTCCTCATTATGTGCTCTAGAAATTTCAACTGTTTCTTCTTCATGTTAACTATAAGTGTCCTGCTTGTTGCCTTTATCTCTGGAACTTTTTCCTTGCACACATGTTCAGATACCACAGACCAAACATGATTAACAGTTTTCAGATGATAATTAAGTCATTATTTCTTTTTTTTCAATCCACATAACCAATGATAACATTGAAGGATCAAATTTAATGGATAAATATGTACTTTTATGTAAGATATTTCGAATTGGAGACTCAAGTTTACCTTCAAGTGAGATATTTGGAAGCCTGGAGACTGTTGTCTGTAGATATTGTGTATGTTTTTATTAGATGATTTTACTATCAAGCAAAGGATATTGTTTTTTTTTTTTTACATTCATTGTTTTAATGAGTTTCATATATTTTAAAGAATCAAGGCAGTAACACATTTTAAATGTTTGACTAATTTAATGCCACTTGTCCAAGAAAATGGTCTTTTTTTTTTCTTTCAAGGCCTAACTTCATTCAATTAGTTGTATTCAAAGTAACTTTATAAATTTTTTTTTTTTTTTTTTTTTTTAGTTTAATATTTTACTATGTATGGCTTGTTTCTTGTACCTACATTTTTAGTATTTCTTTTTCTCCCATTTTCCAACTCATATCTTTTGCCCAGGCTTCTTTCTTCTATTATCACCCTGGCTTCTTACCAATGAGTCAGGTTTTATGATCTCTCATGAGGGCCACTTATCTTGCAATTCAACATGCCTTCTCCCCCTTTGGGTTAAGAAGGAAATGGGTGTGAGTTGGGGAGAAATACTAGAACAGAGTGTTTGCATAAAATCATGTCACGCATTTGTATGAGTCATGTTAATATGACAATATTAATTTATCTTGGCTGGTTATTGATCTCTTAGTAACAAGAAATTGCAACTATGGGAATAAAATTCATGAACCTACATGTTTAATGACTAGGTTTGCACAAAACATCCTTTCAGCAGGAAGCGGTAGATATTTTGTAATTGGTGACCAGGCATGGAATGCTGAAGTTTATAGCTAATATTTCTTGAGGACATTGCTTTTTCTCTTGCTATCTAGAGAGTATTAAACCTTTCATTGCTACATTTTCTACAGTCAAAGTAATCTCAGAAATACATGAGCAGAGTAAGATACAGGGCCTTAAAAGGATCAGTACCAAACTTTCATTTCCTGAATTGTTTTTTAATGATTAGTCATGGACTTTAAAATGAATATTTTTGAATTGATCTAATTATTTCACCACCATTGTACATATTGTTACCAAAAGTTAATCTAGAACTTTTATAATTTGGGATGTTTTTGTCATTTTGGCTGTAATATTTCCTTTTATAATGTGAATATAAAATAGTTATATGCTCAAAGGATGGAAGCAGAAAGCAATTAAAGTTAACAGAAGAGTCAAACAATGAAAAAATACAATTCAGCAGCAACTCTCTCTACACACATTCCAACCCACTTCCCAAAATCAGTATCTTGATGTTGTCATTAAAATATTACTTTTGTGAAGTAGCTTAAATTGATACTTTTTCAGTATCTTCGTGTGTGTGTGCATCTATTAATTTGCATAAACACATACAAGTCTGCATAACACAACACATAATCACTAATACCAAATTATTAACAGGTACAAAAGTATAAATCTAATCTTCATGAAAGAAATATATCTGAAGATATATATATATATATATATATATATATATATATATAATAGTGGGGACATTGAAGTCAACACCCAGAAGTGACAGTTTGTTTCATGCTAAACACAATTGTCATTTGCATTTAGTATAAAACAGACTGCCGCCTCTGGGTGTTGACTTCAATGTCCACTTTTATATTTAAATACACTCCATCCCTCATATTGAGCACTTTCACTCATAAATATAGCATACCATAATACTCTCTCTCTCTCTCTCTCTCTATATATATATATATATATATATATATATAAGTTGGTTGAGATATTAACTTTTTATTACCAAGAAACCCTAAAATATATATTTGGTTATTTAGTTAGATTTTGAGAAGTCAGACTGTGAACTTTCCAGCAAGTCTTGTCTTATCCCTGTTGTGTCTGTGTGTATGTAATATATATATATATACATATATATATATATATGTATGTATGTATGTATGTATGTGAGAGAGAATGCCACTCAAAATTCAGAAAACTTAAGTCACAAAATTGTTTTTTAACAAAAGGAAAAAGTGATAGAAAAAGATGGATTTTTTTTGTTTCTTTGCTGAAATAATTTGATCGATTTGCATAATGTCCAGCAAGACACGGAAAATATTGGTTAACTTGACAGATGAACAGATAGATCAATTTGTTCATATTCACTGAATATTTAGGTCAAACCTCTTGCGATTTTGATACAGAAGTTGCTGAGAAACGACATCTTCGAAGAATAAACTGTTTCAATGATAGAGTTAACCACTAAAAACCAGCTTACTGTTTGCTCCTCTGAACAAATTAGAGATATTTCTGATTTGCTTTTAACAAAATTTTGTGGAAAGGCTAATGAGAAAAATAGGCCCTTATTAATATTGGCTTGTATTTAATCAGCATTTTTTTCCCTAGAATTGGTGGGAACACTAAGTAATCCTTTAAGAATTCATATTGCTATCAGGAAAATCCTTTTTTATTATCAAAGTTTTGAAATTTCATCAGCTTAAAATTACTGTTTTTAAACATTCCATCCATTGTGATTATAAAGAAAATAAATACTCAAGAAATAAATAGTAATAAACAATTTCCCTCCAGTCAGAAAATTCACAGATCTTGAGATTGGAAAATTTTGCATACAGTAAAGACAGTTTTAAAAACATCTTCCTTTGCCAACAGTTTGAATCAAATCAGACAGATTGTGGCAGAAACAAGTGATATGAGGCTGAAAGAAATATCATTTTAATTAGAGTTTATCCATAAATCTTTTTTATGCTTTTTAATCTCTAATAACTGTTAATCCTTATGAAGTCCACTTATAGTTTTGCATTTTCACTGATGCAAAACTTTTGATTCTTACAAACTGAGTATATTTTTATTATTTTTTCTAACATCAATTTTTAGCTGAAAACAAAAAAAAATCGTCACTTATGTAAGTAGATGTAAAGTGATAAGTAGGATTACATTGTGAGAGGGACAGGTATTGAACTCACACTCTTTGGGTCCTGTAACTGGATCTTATCCACTGTGCCACGTGTCCTTGAGTGGCACAGTGAATAAAATATATATATATATATATATATATATATATATATATATATATATATATATATATATATGTGATAAGACACCAGATATATTGAAACAAAATTTAAAATTTTGTAGTGATCCTATAACATGTATATTTTATAAATTTGGATAAATATTATTAGCTCTTCTTGGTATTGAGCACTATTTTAAGAATAGTGTTTTTGTTATTGGAATTTTATTTTGTGTGTGTTTATTTATATATATATATATATATATAAAACATACAACCATACATGCATGGAATCATGTGCACATATAAATATGCAAATAAATATTTAATTTTTGGTGTTAACAAAACAGTGCTCAATGTGGTAATACAGAGCTATAAAGTATGTATTAATAAATAAACATATTACTTTACATTGAAAATACAACTTAGTGGCTCATGTTCAATACAATTTTCACATAGTTATAATGGCGATAAACATTACAATAAACATTACAATTATGTAATTGAGGTATAGATCTGGATTAAAGTTATAAAATTATAGGGTAGGGATAAATAGAAGAAATAAAATAAAAATAAAATATATTAAAAAAAATTTGTTAAACTTAAAGGGATAGTGAATCAAGGAGGTAACTTTGTATAAATAAGTATAAAAAAGAAAAATTACATATATATAAAATTCTGAATAAAAATAAGGGTAGCATTAATAATAAAAAAACTACCAATAATATCAATTATGAACATGGTCACAATGTTCTGACCATGTTCAGAAATTAAATTAATTCCTATCCCTATATATACACATATAAAAAAAAAATCTACATATTCAAAAAGAACATTCTTGATAATAATAGCTTAGCAGAAAATGTTCGGACCTACAGATCACTTGAATAGTTTTTACACACTCTATGTCCAGAAAAGAAATAACTTTTATGTTGTTGTATTGCCTAGTTATCTGCCTTAATAGAACTCTTCAGAAGTAAGGAGCAATTAGCTAATAATGAAACTAACCCTCTTTCTACTGTTGGCTGTCATGGAATAAACATGTGTACAGCTTAACTCATCGTCTTGTCTCTGTGTTATAAGGGAACCCCAGAAAACAAAACATGCATACAAGAAAAATCACAATAACTTGTCAGTCATCTTCAATGAAGCTTTTGTGTGTGTCTGTGTGCATATATATATATATATATATATATATATATATATATGTGTGTGTGTGTGAAACAGATAGATATAGATAGTGGGGACATAGGAATCGACATTGTTTGGTGACTAAGTGAGTCATCACTCTTACTGAATGTAATTTAGTCTGGCATAAGGCTAGGCTATAAAGGGTGAATCTCAAACACACTACAGTAGTAATGAACTTGCTAATTGACGTATTATGTGACTTTCAAAATGTTTGCAAAGCTGAACTTAGTCTGCCACAAGGCCACCAAAGTGGAGCAACCAGTAAAAATAAACTAGCTGTATTATGAAAATGATCTGCAACACTATTTCACTATTTCTCTGCTGTAATGAAATTACTTATTATTGGCAGTCGGCTTTTCTTGGGTGGAAAAATTGTTGGAAAAAGTCAAATACATTCTTTATCGTTAAACGCGTTAATGCTTTTGTTTTCTTTAAGAAAACTCAAATATAATTCAAGGCTCTTATTCTTTAAAGTATGAACTGAAAATATTAAATATTGGACCAGTGATAAATCTCTCCTTCTCTTCTTCTTTATAGAAATGACTGACTACAATAGATTAAAGTCCATCAGCATAAAGAAAAATAGTAACTTTGATTTATATAAAATTTAAAAAAAAATATGTGTATGTACTCCTGATCGATTATGGTCTGAAACTGACAATCACCATTCATTGTTGATTTCTGTGTTCATACTTCTTATTTCTACAGGTACTCTATCTAGCACTTAACCTGCACCCTATAGATTTAGCAAATTTTAAACAATAAAATTATATATTTCTAAACTAGTATGGTTAAATTCGACCAACAATGTCTACTTAATTTTCTATTGCATCTTTCCAATTTACAAATAAGATGTTGAATATTGCAATGAACGTTATAATAAAGAATTTACACAGACTAACCCTGTTGGTTGAATTTAGCAAGAATTCTTACTGCCTAAATTTACCTGATTTAAAAAAAGACATTTGAAAATTGATGTCCTAAAGAATTTAACACTCAAAGGACATTGAAGGCAGCAGGAACAGATTGAAGTAGCAAATAGTCTATGTTACAAGTTCATATGAATGGATAGCAGAACATGGACTAAAAGTAATAGTAAAGGGTAAAAAATTAGAGCAGTAAACGAGAGGAAGTTGTGAAGAGCCAATAACGCTCAAATTCTTAAAGGACTTGGCATATAAAAAAGAACATGGAAAGCATCAAAATTCAATCCAAGGGAAATAATTTTACTTAGAGGGAAAGCAATGTGACATTTTTAATAAAAATAGAGCAGAGATTTGGTATAAAAATTATGTCATAATGATAGTTGCTGGTGAGAGTTAGTGATGAGCTACAGCCTTTGAAAATCATTTCTTTCTCCTTTTTTATTATGTCATAAATTTGTGTATTCATCTTAGCATTCATACATAAATTAAAACTATCTTCAGAAATACATAACAAATGTGAGGAACCATTTATATATTAATGCATTTACAAAATGATGTCATTGTTGTTTAATAGAAGAGAATTTCTTTTCTTTATAAAAAGTCACTTTCAAATAAAATGGTTTTCTATCAAATTTCTTTCAAAGTAAATAGTTAAGTAAATAGGTAATTTCAGAGTTTTAAATTTTATTAGATAAACATGTTTGTATATTGACAATTATCATTCATAGATTAGATATTTGTACATGTCTACTTTCATATGAATAGATTACATCTCCAATGCCTATTACTAGAAACATCCATAGGAAGTAAAATATAAGCATTAAACATTGAAAATATATACATTATTAGATGACACACCATAAACAGTGTTTCAGTAAATTCATCTCATGGATCCGTTACTACTGAAGTCAGTTTGAATCCAAAGGAGGTGCTCCATATTTGGGGCAGTTTGCAAAAAAAGCTAAATATTTAAATCTGTTATATATATAATGTTTGGGAAAAAGATACATAAATTTTTTATATATTTTATTTAATAGTAATGTTAGTAAAATCAAGGACAAAACACAATACAAGAAATGTTTTTTCCACTTTGTCATTGATTTTTCTAATATTCATATATATATATATATATATATATATATATATATAGTTTTAAAGTGTGCTATATTTATGGGATAAAGTGCTCAATATCAGAGATAGAGCATATGTAAATATTAATATAAAAGTGAACACTGAAGTCAACACTCAGAGGCGACAAGCTGTTTCATGCTGGACACAATCGTCAGGCCACCTGACGAGTGCGACCAGCATGAAACAGCCTGTCGCCTCTTAGTGTTGACTTCAATGTTCACATTTTTATATATATATATATATATATATATTAATTGTTGATACCCACTGAAGAGTGGATAGATGAGTGTGTCTACAAAACTCTGTAGTCAGGAAGCTGATGGTAATATCAATCAACTAAGTGACAAACGTTTTTACTGATATTAATTCTTGCTCTCTCTCTCTCTCTATATATATATATATAACAACACATGCAGACTATACCCAAAGAAAAGACAGAAATAAAAAAAATAATAAACACAGAAAAAATGTAGCTTAACTTGAAAGAGCAAAAAGAGCTTGATAACCCAGAAAGTAAATCCATTACCAAGAAAGACATCTTAGCCAAGGGCAGGATTATATATATATATATATATATATATATATATATATATATATTAAAATAAAGAGAAAGAACAGTAAGATTTATAATCCAGTGTTCTTATTAATTATTTTTATTTTTAAAAAAAAGTGCTCCATACAATTCTGCAGAGCATAAATATTATAAATTTACTAATTTAAAAATATGGTTCCATCGCTACACAGGAATTATGTGTCAAAGATACTGATGAATGATTCAAATATTGTGAAACACTATGTTGACATTTGACAAGTATTGAATTTTTTTAACTTTTTTTTAATATTTTAATAATAATTATCACTTTCAAATTTCCCAAAATCTATTCAAATAAATAAAGATCACATTTTTAGAGGAAGGATTTTTTGGTGATGCTAAGAACATTTCAGCACTCCCTCATCAATGCATGGAAAAAATAGATATGTATTGGCTAATTATTTACATTATTCAGACTGAAGTCCTCATCTTTGTTGCCATATTTATTACAACGTTTCGGCCGTTGTATGCTCCGGCCTTCTTCAGGTGGTTGGAATGTCGAACTGAACCCTTTATTTTGCTCACTGGGGTAGACTGTTCTAGTTCCACATTCCATGTCTAATGGATGTCAGTTATCAGTTATCTCCTGTTAATTTCCCTCTGAAAGTTCTCCACAGCCTTAACTGGGTATTGAACTCACACTCTTTGGGTCTTGTCACTGGATTTAACCAACGCCTTTATCCACTGTGCCATGTGTCCTTGGCTAATGATAGAATTTGTTAGATTAGTAATGATTCTTGTTTGAATTGTTTCTCTATCAATCTATTTATATATCTGTCTATACACACACACACGCGCATATATATATATAAACTACCTGTTCATTTTGAAAGTAATTTTATATATGTATTTAAGAGTAGAATTGCCTGTTGATTGCTATGTGAATGAAACTCAATTGCATTGAGCAGTGAGGAACACATACACACACACACACACATATATATGTGTGTGTGTATCAGTGATGACTCCAGTGTTTGGGCTTATTGGGCTTAGACCAATTGAGTCAACATTCAAGTATCTATTTCAGAGCAACATGTCTTTTGTAGTGCATCGTTTTCATTCTTGACTTCAACTGGATCCAAAATTAATTGTTTTAATCCTGTGCCTCAAAATATTGACTGAAATATATTCCGTTGATATTGTTCATAATAAAGAAGAAAGAAAAAAAAGAAAGTAAAAAAAGAATGAAATAAAATTAACGTGCCTAGTTGGGCAGTGTATATCTCAGCTGGAGACATTTAATAAGCAATGTATTTCTTGCTTTAATTTTATAAATAAACTTTTGAAAATCTC
>CAHIKZ030005569.1:575000-630000 GCA_903632075.3 Acanthosepion pharaonis
GTTTCTTCAACTGCAATTCTAGCAGCAGTCAAACTTGAAATTCTCAAGAGAGAAAGTCAACACAGAGGGGGAAGAATATGGGGGAATGACAATGATGATTATGATGATGATGATTCTGTTTTTGCTGCTGGAGAGTGCAACAGACAACTGCTACAATGACTTTCTGTGCATCATTGGCTACAAGTATTAATATTGCTTTTATACACAGTAATAAATGACACAATTCAAAACTCTCTTCTCAATTTAGCTCCTCAACAAAAATTAACTGCATTGATAGCTTTTTCTGATATTTTTGACACTGTAAATGGAGCTAACTATCTTTCATTTAGATTTTCTCAAAATATCTATCATGGTTTCAACATTATTTTAGTTTACTTTTTTCTCAAAATCTTTTTATTTTACTTTCTTACAAAAGGTTAAGCTAATGTTTGCCAACTTTTCTATTTTTTAATGAATAAGGAATAAATAACTTTTATTTTTTGTCATATTTTAGAGAAATATTTTCAGAATCATCATTTCTAAAACATTTTCAAATTTTTAAACTTCTTTTTTTGTATCTTTATTTTCACCTCTCTTTGCATTTATCATCACTTGAACAATTTTTAAATCTTTTTTTCCTGTCTTTGTCTAAATTTGATTCATACGACTAAAACCAGTTTCAACCAAATCATGGAAAAGTCTTAGAAAATAATATAAAAAACCTCAAATATCAAGAATTTCAAGAAAAATCTGTGAATTTTAATAAAACTGAGATTCAATGTTTTTTTTTTAAACAGCAGTAGTTTCAAACTATTGAGTTTAATATGTTTAATTTTATTTTTATGTGAATATTTATCTCACCAAAAAATATTTCTAAAAATATATGTTTATCACATAGAAATGTTTGGTTGAAGTGAAAAGTTTTTATTTCTGTAAGATTGGGTTTTATTTATGTTCATCTATTATCTGCATTGTTTGGGTTGGGAATTGTTTTATCTTGAAAAAGTCAAGAACTATTCATGACCTTGTAGTTTAAATTGTGCATTGTGAAAAACTCATTTAAATCCATTTAATCTTCAATTTTCTTTATTTAAAATGTTTGGTTAATAGCATATCATAATGAACTCTACTGTCATTTTCAACCTATGAGGACCCATTAACACAGTTTTTAGAACTGAAAAGCCAGACTATCCATGAAAGTATATTGAAGGTTTGTGCAGAACAGGCTACACTTTTCAAAAGAACAAAATATTGATAACAGTGCATATAGTGTGCCATAAGGTCTTCAACTTTTCAGCAGGTTTTGAATTCAGAATTGTCCTTTTAGACTGGTTACCAACCAAGTCTACAAGGCTCAGTCTGTCTGGCTATTTAACCAACAGCTGGGGGAGAAGAGTATATTTGTGCATAAGTTAATATAATTAACTCAACTGGAATTCAAACACAGTTCTTCAATTTCAGATTCTGAGCCACTATCCATAACAACCCCCCACACACACACACACACACACACATATATATATATATATACATACACACACACACACACACACACATATATATATATATATATATATATATATATAAATATAGTATTGGTGTATATGGAATAAATTCAATAACCAAAAAAATACTATTCTTAAAAGAGTGCTCAATACAGAGTAGAGCAAATATAATCATTTATTCAAAAATTATAACATAAAAAATGTTATAAAATCATTAAAAAAATACCCATTTTGTTTCAACACTTCTAGTAGTGATTTTATAACATATTTATGTTATAATTTTTGAATTTTGAATAATATATATATATATATATATATATATATATATATATATATATACACACACACATATATATGATTTTGATATGTATTTATTGTATCCCTGCATAATCTTTTTACTTATTTAATACAAAACCAGAATCAGACACATTATTTCAGTATAATTAGTGAAATATTAATGCTATACAGTGTTTTTAGTTTGAATTTAATTTTGAAATGTTATTTTTCCCTTTCTTTCATTAGTACTTTTTCTTATTCAAGACATCAAAAAGATTTGGTAAATTGTCATGTCTTTGATTAAATGTGCTAAACCTTCCAGATAGGATGTGATATCTGTGCCAAGATTTTCAGGAGATTCTCAGGAAATTTCTACCTCAAAGAAATTTGTATTTGACGAAAATAATCTGAAATTTGTGATGTGCAAGTCAACTAATCATTCCTAGCATGGAAAATTGCAATTCTGAAGTGTTTGGTATTCACTTCACACTATCCCCTTGGAAAAGGCATCAATCCATCTCTCCCTCAGCCCTAGGTAATGTAACAGTGCAGACTAGGCTATCTAGCCATGCTTGGCAGCCAGTCTAGATAAAAGAAAACCCTGAATTCAGATAACTATCCAGAAGGTAACAAGCATTCACTGTACTGTCTTTCTTCAGATCAATGATGGCAATTTATGTTTTGCATATATTAAAACAAAGGAAGTCGTGGAGAGTCATGATATTCACCTTGAAGTGATAGAATTAGAAATTGGCATTAGATCTAAGTTATTTTGGATTTACATACCTACTTCTCTGCCTGTTGATCTGTCCATATCTTGAAGATGATACAAAGATTTTCTTGAAGAATCCTGAAGATGTCGGGAAGAAAAAAATGAAGAAGGAAAAGTAGAAAAGAAAAGAAAATTTGAATGGAGATAGAGAACAAACAGAAACAATGAAGAAGAAAGGAAATAAAAAGAATAGAAAAGGAAGGAAATGGAGAGAAAAGCAAGATCACCGCTCTTTGTGGGATCAGGTTGAGTTCATAGACAAAGAATACCATTGGAAAATTTGTAAACTTAAGAAATCAGCACATATGCTAGGCCACAAAAATCTCCTGAGCTTACCAAGCATAGAAATGAATACAATAAGGAGTGCCAGAGAAAAGTGATAATAACAACAAAAGTTGCAGTATGAGCTCTGGTAAAAACATAATATGTTAACAGCAAAAAATTATAGTATGAGCACTGGTAAAAATGGTTGCTGAAGACATTAGGTTTATAATACCCAGAAATTCATACACAGATGGCACAGTGGATAAAGGTGTTGATTAGATCAAGTGACAGGACCCAAAGAGTGTGAGTTCAATACCTGGTTAAGGCAGTGGAGAACTTTTAGAGGGAAATTAACAGGAGATAATTGATAACTAACATCCATTAAACATGGCACGTGGAACTAGAGCGAAATAAAGCGAAATAAATTCAACGTTCCAACCACCTGAAGAAGGCCGGAGAACACAACGGCCAAAACGCTGTAATAAATATGGCGACAAAGATGAGGACAATAATGAATATAATGGAATATAAATATCATTTTCTGACTCATCAACATCTATATGGGTATGCATAAAATTTATACAACATAAAACTGTTCCATTAAAAGAAAGATACACATGTAGTTCCTCCCAATATTGTTCAATGTCTACATTCAGAACACAGAGGCAGAAAAAGCATCTCTAATCAGGTTTTGTTTTGTACAAAGACATTTAGCTCAAAATAAAAGACATACAAATTTAATCATTTCTCTAGATTCCTGACTGACTATCAGCTGAATTTTGTTACGAACAATCAGTGAGTTAGTTTGTTGACATAGTCCATGAATAGAGAGAACAAATTGTTTACTTGTTTGAAATTGATGAGACATGAGAAATCAAAATAATTTTTCAATGTTAACTTGGTGAACAGCTATGAAGGCTTCAGACAGACTGAATGGTTGCAATGGAAAGCAAATAAAGCCTAGTAGATTAAAATGTTGGTTTCAGAATTTGGTAATATAGTAATGTGAGTTTAATCTCTAGGCCAGGCAGTACAAACTTAGACACTGTGAAAACAGGGTGAGCAATAACTGAGCAGTAATAAGATGAGATATCTCTAGACATGTACAGCAGAAAGAAAACAATGTCACCTGTCTTGATTAAACAAGATATTCAGTTTGAAATTCTTTGAAAGTTAGTTCAATCAATTGATACCTGAAGATGTTTAAAGGGCACAATGGCCAAAATAATATGATTATCACAATAAAAGAAATATCAGGTCAAAGTTTAATGATGATAACAGTTATGGATTCACTCATTTCGGTTATCTTGTATCAGAAATTAGAAATGCCAACAAGATTTGCCAACCTGATCACAGATTTGTTTTTGCAATACAAAGCTGAAAACTGATTAAGCTACTCAAGGTAAAAAATATTAGGATCTTAAAAATGGAAGGAGAGGTGAAAAATATGGTGAATCATATTTTGTGGACAATGAACTGTCAATATAAAAAAAAAAGTTTTTTTTTTTTTTAAGCTGAATCTTAATCATTTCACATGATTTTGATTTCTTTTAGTTGGCTTGCATTCAAAAGAAAAGCTTATGGGGGCTTTGTCTTGTCCAGAAGTGATAAGAAAATATGAAAAGAAGAGACAGCTAACCAAAGTGAGTTATGTAGAATTTAGAAATTGTATTTAACTTAGGAATTGCACTCTCAAACATATTATAACCAAAAAAAATCTAGAGAATTTGTAAAGGAATAAGGAAATAGAATATAAAATTTTGTCCCATCAATACCTTCATGGGCAGAGTCAGCACTAGGGTCTTGCTCCCTCCTCAAAACTTTGGTATGCCCCCTGACCTCTCTACTACATATCGATTGATGACTGACAATATAACTAAGGTAGAAAAAAAGTAAAAAGTACAAAAAGCAAAAAATGCTGCTGAGACTAGCCCTTTTAGGGCTTCAATTTTGTTGGAGATTCCTGTGTAGTACGCTTTGCACTAACCCTGTAGATACATGTTGTATATTATTAGTTGATGACTGACAATCTAATGACAGTTTAAAAATAATTTTAAAAATGTTGGATTTCCATAAAACAGTGCTGAAAAAATGAGAGACGAGAATGGTGAAAAAAAAAAACCCACCCCAAATGCCATACCCTCCCCACCAGGTCGAGGGTAAGATGTGCTGGCCCTATCCATCAGTCATTGTTTGAGTCCACATATTGTGATTTAAAAGCCTCCTAAAGAAGTGAACAGTTGCCCACATAATTTAAGCTTTAATTTAATGTTTGCACATAATGGAGAAAATATGAAGCTGAAAATTAATTTATACATTCCACCTGCTTTCTGGTCATTATTATAAGTCATTATTATTAATGGGCGTTTGGCTGGCTGGTTGGCTGGTTGGCTGGCTGGCTGGTTAGAACATTGACTTTCCAACCATGAGGTTTGTGTTTCTATCTTTCTTTTGTTAATTTATTAAGAAGTTGACCTTTTTGATGCTATTGACCTAGAAGGTGATCCCAGTATTGTAAACTGGCTAAAAACCATGCCACAAAATGACCCAAGCCTTGTGAGTGAAACCAAAGAGACAGAACTCTTCAGAAGCCACAATGGTTGTGCTAGTGTGAAGTCATTAGGATTTAGGATTTGAGCATAACTTGATCACACCAGATTATGTGTTCTATCCTAGAAGCCGTAACTCAAGTGCACTCTGCATACTTGCAGTATAAAACAACCTAGGTGGATTCTGTGGGTGTTGAACTGTTATATTCTGTTCTAATAGGAATATATACTTGGAAAACAAGATGGATTAAATGAGTAAAGGTTTATTGTAAAAAAAAAACAGTACAATAAGAATAAAGGTAACAGTTATGCACAAGGTCATCACAAGTCAAAACAATAGTGAGTGCTACTATTGGAAGGTCGGTAGTTCTCGGGTAAGTCTGAGTCATACTCAACAGATCCCAGCTCGTGATATTTAGCTAACACCTCCCCTGACGAGGGTTACATGTGGCACAAGGCCCAGTTTAACGTGGGATATCCGAGCCCATGCATGCGTATAAATGGGTTCAGGGTCAGTCTACCTCCCTAAATTAAACTCTGCCCTTCGGCGGAGCCTCGTCCAGGTTCCTCTCTGCTCAGAGGCAGAGAGTTTGACTGTTCAGCTGGAACAGGTTGCAGCTAGTATATTTAACTACCTCCCCACAAGAGGGTTGCATGTTGCACAAGGCTGGTTTAACGTGGGTTCTCCGAGCCCGTAGGCTTGGCCAAAAATATTTCCTTTTTGAATCTGTATAAACAGGTTCAGGGGCAGTCTACCTACCCAAACGAGACTCTGCCTTCTGGAACAGGTCACAGCTAGTCTCTGTAGTCCATTGCCTTCCAGATACTTATAGGTAGTTACTACCTATAGTGTAGTCACTCATGGAGGTGACAGGTTATTCCATTACATCATGAACAAATAGATATGTGCCTTAGCAGGGAATGCAATGGAGAATGTCATATTATTTAACCATTTAAATGTGAGAATCATACAAGGCAGAATTTAATATATGTTGAAACTTAAAGCTATGTGAAGTGGCACAAATTCCATTTTGCATTCATAAGTGAAGAATAAGCTCAAGACTTTCATGCAGGATTAAAAATATCCCTTGCGACTGTGAAGCACCAAGATATAGAAATCTGTATGGGCTGTATTTTACAACAATGATATCATGAAATGAAAGACAGAAAGAGCCAAACTTAGATTGAGTGTCAGTTTCTGATTCTGTTTCTCAGAACATTTGCAATCATAGCCCTCCACAAGTTCATTTTTTTTTCTGTAACCCCTTCTCCACCAATTATTTTGAGAAAAATGTTTCATTTTCAGACAAATTTTTTATTTGTTTTTAAGGAACTGAGGCACCTTGAAGTGCCTGAGTGATGGCTGACATCCCTCTACCAGACATATGAGTTGATAATTGGACTTGTTTCAAGCTCAGAAGGGCATAAAATGTATCAAGATCAATATCTAAACAAGTCTGTAGCTGTCTTTAGAATGTTATGTTTTGAATGTGTTTATTCATCTGTGTCTGAAAAAGCTACTTTCAGTAAAAACATATATACACATCTAAGCTGGTGAAGGGGTTAATATCTGGAAATTTTGTATTGATATGATTTTTCTTAGAAAAGGCAGTGGAGTGATTTCCCATTACCTTTTCCCTAGCTCTCAATTGACTTGATCTTCTCCTAGACTGGATACCCTGCCATGACTAGAGAGCCCAGTTTGCCCTACTGTTTTACCTGTGAAGAAGAGATTGATTCATAGTTTTTGTTTACCTTATACCTGAATCCAATCCTACATTCAGGATACTCTTTTCAGTTTTTGTTTTCTTTTTATCACATTAATTATATTGGTTAGAAAGTTGGCTTCATTTCTATTGCAAGTATTTTTCCCTCCTCCTATTTGGTAATGTTGCATAACTTAATATAATAATAATAATGAATACTATTACATAACCAAAAAAGATTCTGTGATTGTCTTACCTTGATTATAAGTAAAAGCATTATAACAATATCATCATTATCATTTTATTTTCTCTCTCTCTCTCTCTCTCTTTCTCTCAACATAACTACATTAATGAAATTGACTGCATGGGAGCCATATTGAAACTAATAGACATTTTTTAGACATTTTCATTACAATAACATTGGTTCATTTTGAAAAGAAAAGCTGCCAGGGAGAAAATAGGGGAAAAAAAACTAAAAAAATCAATTAGGAATAACGAACAAACATGATTAATTAACCCAGAAAGTGTGTGAAATGAAAATATTGAATCAACTTCATTCTATGAACTCCAGTTTGTGGGGAATGAAGTGGAGGAATTTTCTGTAATTTTTTTTTTTTTAAATCCTGTCTCTAACTAAACAGTAAATATTTGACCCACAATGCAAAATGTTCAAACCTCACATTCATATAAATTTTTGTCTTGTCCTTTTCAAAATCTTTTACTTTTGGTAGTTATCTCAACTTTTGTTGCCCATTCCCCACCACTCCTGACTCCTCCAAAAGAAAACTGTGGATTCTATAAATTTAAATTTATCCATCTTTAAATCATGGAATTTCAGTCTGAATTCTTTGTTTATATTTGGATTTTGAGCAAAAACATATGCTACTGTTATTTATGGATGGAATTTTGTCTTGTTTTTGCCTCATTTTTTTCTTGCAACTCTTGGATTGTTTTTACATTATCTGATTATTAAACATGATCAGAAATAAGGATTTAGTTTCTGACAGGATTCCATATCCCTGTCCTTGAGACTTCCTCTTATATAGACAGTACTTTACAGATTAGGTCACAAAAGCCTATTAGCAGATCAAATTCAAATTTATTAATACATTCCCCTTAAATGATTTTATTTCCATGCAATATTGACCGCATCTAGCAGTAGGTAAAAGAAATACACACAATATAGTTTAGTCTACTATTACTCAGTGTAAACAAACAATATGACATAAAGTATAAATGAAATAAGGAAGAATAACTAGTCTAAAATTATTAATGATAATGCTTTCTCTAAAAAAATTCAGAAAAAATGGGACTGATTTTTTTACAACCAATTATATGTCATGAAGGAAATATGAAATAATAAAGAATGTTGGTATCTGACTAAATTTGGAATTTTACTTTTATCTGCTGATTAACTTTTGTAGTTTAATTAGTAAAATGCTACCTAGATTTCCAAAGATAGGGGTTCAAACCTTTTCAGAATCTAATTCCTTATTTCTGTTTTATGCTGTTTGCCTCTGTTTGGAAACATTGACCTGGGCATTGCAATAAAATAAAAAAAAACAACAAAAAATGAGATGAAAGAAAACCCAGTCAAAAGTGATTAATGATAATGTTCCATTTTAAGAAATTCAAACACTTATTGGTAATTGATTGCTTTCATCGCAGACTGGCCTTGCAATATTTTATTGAACCAATAGACACTTGTAGGGTGAGAAAGTCATTATCAGAAGGAGAGACAATAAATATATCTCTATAAATGGATGTGTTCAGTCAACTCAAATGCTCTTGGGAAATGCATGGATCCATCTCTCCCACCTCCAGCTATTGATAAAAGAGCAGGGATGACAAGGCTCTGTGGTCTTTAAAATATAATCAGTCTAAGAGAATTCACAGATCATGGCATTTTCAATACTTCTTCATCTAAATAAATTCTATTCATTTTTCTTTAAATGGTCAAGGTAATTAGTATTTTCCTTATAATGAAACATTTGACATTCATGGATCAAGCAGCCAGTACTGCTTTTAGTTGAAATTTATAAAATCTTTCTCTTAAAACAATTTATCAGGAATATAGGTTTCTCAAGTCTAGTAGCTATTATTGCTTTTTCTAGTATTGATGGGGGTTTCCTTCCTAACCTTTTAGTTGAGGTAGTGTGGAAATTCAACATCTTCATTATATCTTTCTTTTCTGTTTGAGTTACATGTGCCATCCATTTTAGCTGTTGCTAGTCATGAAGTGATATGGTTTTTCTTATCTGGTGCAGTTGTTTGTTTAAGATTCTGTATATATAAATAACATATAACAATAAAATATATTAAAAATAACTGTCAAACGTAGTCCATTTCGTTATATATATATATATATATATATATATATAATGTAATTTGGTTGTTGGTCAATTTGCATGCACGTGTGTGTTTTTAAAACTTAAACATTAAACAAGTTCAGCTTTATTATTTATGACTGGCAGCATGTATCTTATATCCTGACCAACTTAGCTGTTCCTGCATAATGAAGATAATTAATTTACATACGCTACTTTAAAAATCAAATTTTAAAAAATATTTTAATAACTTTCTGTTCCTTATAGCTATAGCTGTGACATTTATTTAACTCGAACCTATAAAACCTACTTATTACTAAAAATGCACCCATATCACCTTACATGGTCTCTTTGCAGTCCTCTATTTTATAAGAGCTCTACATGTTTGAAGAAGGTATTCACTTAGTGTAATGGAGCTTGTACTGTACACCTTGTGTATATTAGTCAGAAGCTGTGCCATTAAACTTTTCTTCAAATGGTTCTGCTTGGAATTTAGGTCTGATACTTTTATTTGAATAAACCTTTTGAAGTTACTTCTGGTTTCCATGGTTGCCACATGCTTCACCCAACAAGTTATTCAAGAGCATATAACTCTGTCTGTGATTAAGTGATATTTCAAAAATCTATTGAAGTTTATTTTAATGAGGAATCCTGACTTCTATCGCCCTTACAACCATCTCTCTCACATTACTTATGCCGTCTCTTTCTCTTTCCATGTTTCTGAAATACCTTTCCCCATTTTCATTTTGAAATCTCCAGCACCATCTCAGATTTCTCTACCTCTTTCTATCTTCTGTTCATCTTTTTATTATTCTTGCTTAATCATTTTGATCTCTTCTTTCTCAGTTTGTTGATCATCTTTTCTATTAATTTGTCACAATATCTATTGATCCCTCTCTTCTCTTTCTTTTATTTTCCTCTCTTATGGTATCTTTTTCTTATTTTTTCTTTTTTTTATTTCTTTTTTTCTTATTTTCTTATTATTCTTTTTTATTATTTTCTTTTTCTTTTCTTTTTTCTTATTTTTTTTTTACTATTTTCCTCTCTTATGGTATCTTTTTAAAAAATATTTTTTATTATTCACCTTCACTCTTCGTCAGGAGTAAGTCAAACATTGTCATCATTTTGTTGGTTTCAAGATTGTATTTCTTGTTTTCAAATCCTGCTGTTAGTTTGACTGATAAATTGTTGGAAAGGAAAGATTGATTATAAACTATTAAAAAGTAATTTTTCATATCAGTGTGACTGTATTGTGCACAGTACTAAAATGTTATAACACCACACACACATATATATTACGAAATGGACTAAGTCCGACAATTATTTTTAATATATTTTATTGTTATACATTATTTATATATACATAAATATTTAAGTAAATGCTCTGTTTATAATATACAATATTAACAACATTTACCAGCCTGAACGTCTGAGAAATTTTCATAGAAAATATGCATTCTCCAACAGGAATCAAACCTGTATCCTACACAGAACTATCATATAGCTTTATGTGCTATACCAGTTTAACTATGAAGGATACAGATTTGATTCCTGTTGGGGATACATATTTTCTATGAAAATTTCTCAAACATTCAGGCCAGTAAATGTTGTTAATACTGTTTATTATCAACAAAGCATTTATTAAATATTTGTGTCTGTATATATAACGTATAACAATAAAATATATTAAAAATAATTGTCAGACTTAGTATATTTCATAGTGTATAACATCATTTGTTTATGTTAAGATACACTTCAAGCAGATATGGATGTTCAAGGGAAATCATGGGAAATTTGTAGTTTAAAGGAAGTAAAATTGACCTGCTAACCAGACACTCCTTTGTCACTAAACTGGTATGGCACATCAGGCTATACGATAGTTCCATGTAGAATACAGGTTTGATTCCTGTCGGAGGACACATATTTTCTATAAATTTTTCTTGGAGGTTCAGGTCAGAAAATGTTGTTAATACTGTTCATTATAAGCAGAGCATTTACTTGAGTATTTGTGTATATATAAATAATGTATAACAATAAAATATATACAGTGTGGACAGAGAAATCAACACTATTCATGCTACAATTTAAGGCATGAAACTGACAATCACTATGTAATGAGGATTTCTCTGTCCATACTGTCTCTTAATTGCTGTTGTTCTTGGGTCCACAGTGACCTGGGGTGGTAACACCTGTTAGACTCCCAGCAAATATTAAAAATACAAGCAATAGCTTTTAATAGTAAAAAAGAAAATTAAATTTCAGCATTAAATGACCCATATATGCAATTAAACAAACAAACAAATCGACCAACCAACAATACTGTTTATAGATATATCATCTGATACACAGGCCCACCCCAAGTCTTTTGAACAGGAGTAGAGGTTTATCCCTTGTTTCCTGTTTAAAAATAGGTTCCACTTTCTTCTAAAGTCTTCTCATTCTCTTTCACTTACAGTTTGGTCTTAGTAAATTTAAAAAATCTTCTCTCTGATATTGAGCACTATTTCCCTATAAATATAGCAGATTTTAAACAAATACGCACACACACACACACACACACACATATATTTTAATCAGTTCACTCAAAGCAAGACAATAAAGCCACTAAGATGCAAGGGGTTACTGAGTGTTAGAGAATATGAGAAGTAAAACACTATTAAGGAGAGAGAATGTTAAAAGAACAAGAATTAGAAAGACAGAAGACAACGATTGAAATTCCATTTAAATTGTTGAGAAGCAAAAAGCTGGAAGAGAGTTCCACAATTGAGAAGTGCAATAGATGAAACTGTTAGCATAGAACTTACTGTTACATCTAACCATTTCAACTGTAAAAAGATGAAACCTTGCTGCCAATCTAGTATTGCGCTTAAATTCATAAAGTCTAGATACCATATACATAAAACTGAATCACAATCTGAATAGTATCAAGGTAGATATGCTTTTATTCACAAAACAGCCAATGCAGCAAATTTTAAATCTACAATATCTACATAATATAAATATTTTCTCTTTACTTATGTTATGATCAAAGGATTTCTGATACTCCATCTAAATAATATCCATTAGCTTAAGTTGATGGTGTCACATTATGACATGAAATAACTTTTATCTGAACAGTGGAAGGGTTAGATAATTTAAAATTTTATATTAGTCCCAATTATCAAAATTAGTTCATTATTTCCCTTTTCTCTCCTCTCCATTTTATTCATAATTTTCTTCTCTTTCTCTCTCTCTCTCTCTCTCTCCACTTAATAATTATTCAGTAGTTTAAATAAAATTTGTTTTTCCACTTTGCTATCTTTTATCAACTGAAAATGTTCTTGCTCCTTAGTTTATTTAGGAAAAAAAATTGTCTTTTGTCTCATTTCTGTCTGAATTTCTAGGATGAATATTGACTATTATTTCTACTATTTACATTTGGACTATTGTCCTCATCTTTGTTGTTTTTATCACAAAATTATGCCCTTCATCCTTCATCAATGGTATATCAATTTGGATAATTTACAGGGGTTTCCAAGCCAAACACTTTATTTAATCTACTGTTCTTGTTCCACTGCCCATGGCCAGTGAGACAGTCTACTCCCCCACCCTGAATGATATCTCGGCTAGCTTCTTAGTCCAAAAAGATGAAATGTGTCATGTCACACAAAAACTTATGGCCACATTACATTGAAACAGTGGTTTCTATATGATCCTCAAAGTGAAGCAACATCAAGCCTGGTTAATACTTAGATGGGGGTACCTTTTGAGAATACCAGGTGGTGTAAGCTTGGATGCGTGTGGTATAATGAATAATGGCTTGGAATTGATAATCAGAGAGCAGAGTTCTAATTCATGTTGGGTTTGTTATATTCCCTTATGATGCAAATAACTTTTGGAAAGGTATGAATTCATGTATTCTCCCCTAGCTATGGGTTAACTTTTAGGCTTGTATCACTAAACCATTATTATCTCAAAAAGAATTCTTACAATCTAAAAATATTTTCTGGCTTTAAATAACCTACAAAAGCCATGGAAAATGAATGAATCAATCAATCGCAAAAACCTTTTCCACTTTTGTCATATTTTTCGCCTAAAATTCATCTTAATATATAAAAATTTATATATCATTTTCCTTTAATTCCATCATCCAAAAAGTTCCTATATTTCTTATCAAAGAACTATTTTGTGTACCTTTTGTAGTCTTTCAAAAGGAAATTTCAGTTTTGTTCATTAAGAAAATTCTTTAAAGACTGGAATAGATGGTAATCCAAAGGTAACATATAAGGTGAAAACAGGAGATGATCTCTAACTTGCCAATAAAACTGTAACAATTTTTACCTCACATGCACACACACAAGCACACACACACATATATATATATATATATATATTAAGGCATGTGTTGTTAAAAACTACGGAACATTTCCATTTAATAATCTTTTTTTCAGTTTTTTTCTTGCAAGTTTTTTAATATTTAGGTCTAAGTTGTTGAAATAAAACCCTAGTCCATTGTGTTTTGCCAAGCGCTATCAGCTATCATCAACAGTCATCATGGCTGTATGTTTTTGTTTGAAATAAGTTGTTTATTATTTTAGTTTTATAGATAATATTTTATGTATTTAGACAATGTTGTTGGATTAGTTCATTATTAACTCGGAGGGGGGTTAGTGTTTATTATTTGGAGGATTAGTTATTAAATATGTTTAAGATGTCTTTAACAACACACGCCTTGATAACACCATGCTGCCAAAATATACATATGTGCATATGTTTGCCGTTGGATCCTATAAAAATCTATACCTCCATTTGACAGGTCTTTTTTGTCCTGTGCAACTGTAGAAAAGATAGTTGGGGAGCTGGTTTAGATGCCAACCACCTACCCATGTGGCAGGTTGTACTGGGTTACATGCTACCAGTATCAGGCCTATACCTGACATGAAAATCTGAACCAAAAGAACTGATCAACAGAGCATGTGCTGTAATAGGATAGTTAGCTTTACAATCTGTGAAAGATTTCACTCTTCACTGAGTCCTCCATTACTCTGACCCTATATTGCACCAGACTGGCCTAAATTGAAGAAATAACTATTCACCATGTAATTTATAAGTATAAATTACCTAGGTTTCTTTTTCCATTTTTTTTATGATTTATTAATTCACTTTACAACTTTTTTTTTTCTTTTTCTGTTGCTTCTTTTCTCTTCTTTACCTTTTAATTTTTCAGAAAACCTCTTTCTGTCTCTTTCCTTATCCCTCTCTCTCACTTCTTTACCTTCTCCATCTTTTTACCTTTCTCTTCCTCTTCTTATAGGCTGACTTCTCACTTTCATTTTTTTCTTAACTTTCTCCTTTTCCTTTCTCCCTTTCTGTCACTTTGATATTCTTGTTTTCACCTCTTCTTTCTTTTGCTTTTTATTCTTTTTTCTTCTTTCTTTCTTTTCCCATTTTTTTTTACATGTTTGCATTTTCCCTCATTTTCTCTCTTTGACTTGTATTTCCTCATTCCCTCACATTTTTTGACCAATTATCATTTTTGCAAAATGATGCAGAATAGAAAATGTTCAATATAATGAGGGGTGGGGACAATATGATTGTGAGCTTTGCAAGATACAATTAATGGCAATCTTTCAAACATCAAGGCATTGTATGTTGACTTCCGTATTCTCCAAAACACCCAGCAAAAAAAAAGAAAGAAAAAAACGTATAAAATAAATAAACTGAAAGATTAAAAAAAAAATCAACATCAACCTTCAAAGTTGTATGTCTCAACTGTTCATAAGATGTGGATATGATTATCTCCCCTTTATGATGCATTGAATTTCTACCAGAGGTCAACAAGGAAGATCTTACTTATTAAATGTAAAAAGAAGATGGAATTAGTATAATGTTTCACTGAAGCAATTAAGTAGAAAAAGAGAAATATAAGGAATAAATAGAAAGAAAGAAAATGGCAGAAAGAGAAGATAAAGAGAAACAATAGAAATGTAGAGAAAGATAGTAAAAGAAAGACATTGATGGAAAAAAGATAAGAGAAAGATAATTAGAAGAAATAAACAGGGGAAAATAATTTAAAAAAGAAAAAGTGAGCTTGGAAACATTAAGGAGAGAGAACTGAAAAATAAATGAAAAAGATAATAAATGAAATAAAAATAGACAAAAGGAAAATATTGAATAAAAAAAATTAAGAAAGAATTTATGAATAACAAAAAGAATTAGTTAGGAATAAGAATGAAATGAAGAAGAAAATATGAAGAAAAGGAAAATGAGTTTAAAAAGAAAAATAGAAAAGGAAAAAAATTTAATGAAAGAAAAATGGAGTAAAATACAATGAAAACAATAAAGTTAAAGAATATGTAAGAAAAAAAGAAGAGAATGAAAAAAAGGGAATAGGTTACTGTGAGAAAAAGGGGAATAAAGACTGAAAATGAATGAAGAAAAAATAAAGAGGAAATGTAGAAATTTGAATTAAAAAATAGAATAAGAAAAGAAGGAAAAAGTTGGAAGATGAATGAAAATGGTAGCACAAAGGAAGAAAAAAGAAATGAAAAGTGAAGGAAAAGAAGAAAAGGGAAAATTGAATAAAAAAGTTTATAGTTCAAGAGAAAGAAAGAAAGAGAAGAGAAAAAAAGAGAAAGAAAGAAAGAGAAGAGAAAAGAAAAAAAAGAGAAAGAAAGAAAGAGAAAAGAAGAGAAAGAAAAAGAATTGCCCAAAGTTGAAAGAAATGTAAGAAACAACAAAAATTAATAACAGAAGAAAAAAAAAGAAAGAGAAAAAATAAACAAGTAGAAAAAAAGAAAGTGAGAATTTGATAATGATAAAGAATGGTTCATTTCTTTTTGCCTCCAACCCTCAGTCTTGTCTCCAGCCTGGGTGCCTACGCTTCAGAGAAACATTACAAACAAGCTCTGCAGTTTGTTTGTTTTTTTTTTTTTCCCACCATCAAAGCATAGATCTTCTGTTCAATATTTTCCCAATTCTTTTGTCTGCCTACACAAAATAAGCAGAAAAGAGCAATGAGGTATTTAGCCAAACAAAATCTTCAACATTCCACCAGAATGTTTCTTTAGTATAAATCTTTCACTAAAGGTTTAGTGCAAAAGAACAAGATCTGAAATTTTAACCAGAAGAAGTTTATTCACATATATTATGATACATACAAAGAGGAAGAAAAGCCTTATCCAATTTTCAAAATCTGACCAGATATCATAAATATTTTTAGAATGGCTACTTGGTTGAGCTGAGACCTTTTCAATACCAATCTATTTATAAATACAACACCATCCTTTTAAAATTAACACTGTATAATGTTTGAGTGATTCATAGAGTTCAATGAATTGCCATGAAAAGGATTATATTGAAAAATATCTGTGTGAAATAAATGCTATTTTAATCAAGAGTTGAAATTTCTAGAGAATATCAGTCAGTTATGTGCATGCATGTTACACACTTAGATGATCATGTATCTTTTGATACATGACTGACAAGGCAGATTTTTTTCCTGCAGTAGGTTGCCATTTCTTTCTGCCGTAGACCTGTTGCCATTGAAGGCTATAGAACCTGGTCTGTCCTGCTATTTACCCATAGCGGGAGGGGGAGGGAGAGGCTTCCTACCTTTCCTAAGGGTATTAACATGTAAGTGAATTTAATGGAATCGACTAGAGCACATCATGAGAAAAGAAAGATTAGAAATCTGACATTCAGACTGAAGGCAAGATGGACAGAGGAAAACAATGCACAGTATATTTCATGGGCTTGAGTAAAAGGGATGGTGGTACAAGGGTTAGGAGAAATAACAAAAAGAACAAGAAATTTTGAAGACATGGCACATAGAAGAAAAAGCTAAGAACTTGTTGCCATACTTACATGAAAGAAATGCTATACTTGATTTCACAGATACAGATTATTTGGGTTTGTTTGAGAAAAGAAGTATCAAAGTTGACACCATGTGTGTGTGTATATATATATATATATATATATATATATATATATATATATATATATATATATAATCCTTGATAAAATCCCTTAGAGGGTGAAACATCACCTAAGAATATTTTTCCTTTTGTTTTTATTCATGCACACATAAACACTCATTCACAGACACACACACACACACACATATATATATATATATATATATATATATATATATATATATATATATATATATATATATATATATATATATATATACTCATGGAAATAACAACACTGTGAAGTAGCCTTTCTTGACCCTTTTAACCATGTAGAACTCTTGTTATAATTTTCGTGTCTCTGGGGACACCTGCATAAAAATGATTACATACCATTATTAATATCTATCTCTTTCATATTTTTATCGTAGTTTACATGGCAAACATAATATATGGACAATATGCATGTGTCCTGTACTCAAGTAAGTCACTCAATAATACATGAATCTTCCACATAGAGGCTCTGTCTACTAACCTGTGAAGACAGTTTCACATTGATGCCATATTGACATCTCTAAATGCTTTACATATGATTATTATAATTTTAGATAATATAAGATGTTGAAATCTTTATTATAATATCCAAGAATTTTCCAACAATGTGCCATACGTGTAAAGTAAAATTATGAATATAAGATTAAACAAAAATTACACAAAAATGCATTATGCTATTTATCACTGTTTCCGATGTAACCCTTGGCAACCTCTTGTGGAAGCCTAGGGTTCCTGGGAATACTGGTTAACAAACACTGCTCTAAAGAATGAATCCACTTCTGGCCTGGGTAGAGTATATAGATGCTAAATGGTAAAAGATATTTTGACAAAATTTTCAAAATTTTCAGCCATCTTGTCACATGGTAAATATATCATTACATCATCTGTATCTAGGCTGCAATAAAGTTTGGGTGTGGTGATCCAGTTTTGGCTGAAAATGGTGTTAAGCAAGAGAATATAAGAGCACCAACTCTGTTCACATTATACTTTCTTATGGTTTTCTTGATAGAGGTAAGAGGCACAGTTTATAAATATATGTTGGGGAAGATGGTTAATCCTAGAGCTGAAAAGGTTAATATTGTACTTTTGAGTTTAAATAACCAACATGGGGATCATAATCCATAAAATATCAAGCAATCAATCCCAGAGTGACATGCAACATTTTATGGATTCCTTCATATAATATTTTGTTTTTTGTTCATTTCACAGACTTTATTCCAAGTAGAATGCTTTTAATTCTATTCTATATTGACCCTCATGAATTTATCAGTATAGCAAAGCAGTGGAATAAATGGTCACAGTATAAAAATGTTTCAGGTTCAGAGAAGTTAATCAGTATGTTTCATGAATCATAAAAGAAAGAGAATTACTGTTGTCTTCTCCATATCAACAAATTTGCCAATTCTTTAATTGCACTTATGCTAAATGGATAGGCTTTTGATTGAACAATTTCATTGTTTTGTAAAGTTTATTACCTACAGATTCATGTTCATCTTATGCCATCCATCTAAATATAGTGATGTCAATCCAGAACCAATTTTCATTTCCTTTAATTGGCTTAATCAAAGAGTTATCTCTTGTTTGTTAACTTTCAGTAGGTTTCCATTCTTTTTGCTTCTTTCACTTTATATGAAATAAATAATTTAATTCCACCAGATTTATTCTCAGGACATTGTCATCTTGAAATCATCACCATAAAATATCTCTTGTTTTAAATCCACTGTGGCAATGCTATCTGTGTGCTTAAACTAGTTTGCCATAATGTTAAAAATGCTTCTTGATAATACAATAATGATAATGTAAATAAAAATTCTGTCTGAATTAAATAAACTGAAATTATTAAAACAAATTGATAATTCTTTGTTTGACAAAAGATTTGTCTTGTAATTTCATGAAAAGAAAATTTGGGAAATTTCATATTCTCATCCTGAATATTTTTTCTATGGAAGCCCTGATCTGCAAATGACTGAGCTATGTGGAAACCAGGGTTCAAATCCTATTTGAGCAGATACAGCTTTAGAAAAGCCATCAATACTTTTTCCTCATCATTTGTTTTGTTAATTATACACTATGAAAATAGAATAAAAATTAAGAAGTAAATCAATGACCATTACATTTTCCCTAAATTATCTATTTGGGTCAGGATTAAAAAAATTGTTGCATTTATGCTCTTTGTGGTGGATACAAATTATCTTTAAATATAAAATATATCAGATCAGAATAAAGCATTTTAAAGATCATTCCATGAGAAAGCTTTTAAAAGTTTTCACTATTTCAAGATATTTTAGTGTCTTGACTTTGGACAAACAAAGAAAGATAAAAATGTACTAAGCACATAAATTTCTTAAAATGTCCATCACAATCAAAAAAACATTTTTTTAATGGATTTAAAGACAGGACATTTTTAATTTACTTATATTATTTCAAACTATTTTATTCATCTGTCTATATTTCTGAGATGAGGTATTATGTACAGTATTTAAATTATTAAGTCTATTGTCTTCATCTTTGTCACCATATTTATTTGATCCATCAGTATCTGTCTATATTTCTGAGATGAGGTATTATGTACACTATTTACATTATTCGGACTATTGTCTTCATCTTTGTCGCCATATTTATTTCAATGTAATATAGTGTATTTTACTCATCTTGGTTGGTATAAATATTATCATAAGCACACTGTTTCAGCCAAGTACCCGCTGCTCATCAGGTTTCCATTGTTTGGCTGATGTTGGATAGCTGTTGATTATTGTGTTATATTTGTCTCTGTTATTGTTTGTTCCTGCTGAAATTGCACTTCACCAGCTGATCCAGGAATTGAACTCATAATCACTAGATGACTGTAATGCATATATAGTTTACTCCTATATCAAATATACCACTGTCATTTAAATCTGATAGATGTATTTTTTTAATCATTTCAACACATACACTAAGTGACAAGGGGTTACTGAGTGTGAAAGAATAAGAAAAAAGAGAAACATTATTTAGGAGCAAGAACAACAGAAGATTAATCAAGACAACAGTAGCTAACAATTGACACTGCATTTAAATTGTTGAAGATCAAAATTGGCTGGAAAGCATGGAGCTGGAAGAAAGTTCTACAAGCAAGAAGTGTGAGAAAAGAAATTGTTAGGATAGAACTTATGGTTACATCTATCCGATTCAACTTTAAAATTGATGAGACGTTGTTGATAATCTATGTACCAGAGTGAAGAGTTCATCATAAAAATTACAATGAAAGTATTTATAGAAATGGCACAGGGAGGCTACTTTATGGTGGTGAGAAAGTGATTGAAGCCGAGATGCCAGGTCAGGATGAAATAATATTGCTGGTTCTTTGATTTTTATCAAGAATTTCTAAATATATAGCAAGAGCACTGAACCATATGTGGCAGAAATATTCAAAACATGGATAAATGGTAGACTTATAAATGTGTAAGGTACATTCTGTCTCAATATTTCTTATATGCAATTCTCCTCTGAATGTTTTAAAAAGTTAACATTATTCCAAAAGAGCATTCTTAGCAGCTTCTATAGACACGCATGTGTTTCCTGAGGCCTGCAGGTGTTTTGCAAACTTTTAAGCAGATGGAACATGTGGTTGAGCCATTTTGCTTGAGTGGTTGAGGATCAAGTGTCACACATTCAAGGCCCTCTTTACTGCATGTGACAAAGCCACAGTGGCAGTTAAGGCTATCATTGAGAAGGGTAGCATGCTACCAACTTTCTTTAATATTTGTATGCAGTTGATCGTGATGCTCAAGTTGGCCTCACTCAAACCTTTGTATAGATTAGAATCAGGACAGGCGCCAGCTCCTTTAGTCTGATGTTTTGTTTTCCCAGGAAGGAAAGGGGATACTGCATTGCTTCAGATTGTCTTTGAAATACAAGAGTGGCCTTCCAACTGACATGTTAGTTAGAAGTTGGCCAAAAAGGTGTTGTTTTGGAAGTCTGCTATCACTCACATACACACAGACACACACACACACACACACACACACATATATGTGTGTGTGTGTGTGTGTGCTTGGGTTTTATGGCTTTTAGTCTGGAAGCTGTTAATAGTGCTTATTTACAAAGTTTTATTTGCAATTTTGATTGATTCATTTTCTATAGCTTATCAACCCTTTGCAAGTTACGTAAAGCTAGAAAATATTTTAACATTGTAGGAAGTTTTTCTTTTTATTTATTTTGAGATAGTAATAGTTTAGTGATACAAGTTTTATTAATTAACACATAACTGGAGGGAAAAGAGGTGGATTCATATCTTTCTCAAGGATATTTTCATGTAAGGGAATATAACAAACCAAATGGGAATTGGAACTTGGATCTCCAATTAACAATTCTAAGCCATTATACATTACCATCTACATATAAAAGCTTACAGTACCTGCTACTACTAAGTGGTCACATATCTAGGTACTAATCAGTCACAATGCTACTTAACTTCAGCAATTATACAGAAATTGGTGTATCAATATAATGTGGCTGTAAGCAAGTGGAAAATAAACTGGAATTAGGGATACAAAAAAAATGAGTGAAATGCCAGTGAACTCCTTTCATAATATTCTAAAAAGGATGGGAAATATTGATCACATTCAGCAACCAATTTTTCCATTTGATATCAGTTATAAAGAGGAATAATTTTTTGAGTTTCATCTTTAGCATTCTACAATTGTTTCTGTCTGAATTTCTGGGATGAGAAATTATCATTATTTACATTCATCCTATTGTTCTCATCTTTGTTGTCATTATCCTTTGATCGCCTTCTGTCTGAATTTCTGGGATGAGAAGTTATCATTATTTACACTATTTATATGCAGGCTATTGTCCTCATCTTTTGTTATCATTACAGTTTGTCCATTGGGAGAATCCAGAAATACAATGGCTGTCTGAAAATGTAGTGATAACAGCAAATAGTCTGAATATAAATCGTGTAAATAGAATTCTCTCATAGAAAAAACAATTCTATTTCTGAAAATACTCAGCATAACTTCTCCAAAATCAGTCTCTCTGTGACTGTACATCAAAATACGTTTTTCAAGAAGTCTATTTGCCAAGAATTTTTCAGCACCCCTCATCCACATACATACTATAAAATAACCATTATAATATACATTTGATATGAATCTGTATATATCCAAATCAGTTTTTTGATGAACCTTCTTAAGCGGTATCTAAAGATGTTCAACATTCCCACCTTTGTAAGTAAAATAAATTATTTTTAGTGCCAAGATCCCCTGAATACTGTTTCTTAGCTTCTCCTCAGTTTAATCAGAAGAAGCAGTACTAATTAAATTATTTCCCCTAACTGGATTTCCCAAATCATGATGTAAATGTGACTCTTCACAAAATTTCCATTAGATAATGTTTTAGTCAAGCCACTAATTCGATATGCTGACAAAATCACTCAATCCCAACTGAGGTGGCATTCCATTTACCAAGGTAGCAGGAAAAATAAATAATAAATCTTTAAAAGAATAGAATTTTATTCATTGCTTTGTCATGTGGAGACTTGCTTTTCTGAAAAGGATCAACTATATCAAAAAGTTTCATCTCATGAATGTTTGATAGATTGACAAAAATGTTTTTTCACTTTACCTGTCTAATAAACAAAATCATTTTTTCTTTTAAAGTATTTATATTGAACAGTAAAAGGGACACATTTTTTAATCCGTTTCATGAAATTTTATGTGAAAACTTTGCAAGACATTTTATTACGACAAGATAAATTTTAATATTAAATAATGTACACTTGAAGTTTAAAATTTCAGTAGTACATATTCTTAACTTTGAAAGAATCATTGTTACATTTTGAGTTCAGCTAAACATCAGAAAATAGGAATTTACTCAACATTACAAGCAAAAGAGAAGACAAGTCAGTACATTTTTACAAAAAAATGATCAAAATTTCAGTAAAATTATAAAAATCCTAAACCAAAATATCATAGACTTAGATAGGCTCTACTTAAAAATTTAACACTCTGCAAAATTAATCAATTATCAAGATTGTTAAAATATAAGGTCTCTTTATAACAATAAGTCAGACCAAGGATTATTATTGTGAAACTATTTGATACAACATGTCATATATTCCTGGGTGAAGAGATGAGAATTGTCAAGTAACCCCCAACTGCCATGAGAGAGTCCATGCAAGGCAATTACTTCAACTGATATCCAGACACAATGTAACAGATGATAGAAAATGCCTAATTTTATTTGTAATGAAAGTACATGATCTTTTGAAGGAAATTCTCTCTTCTACATCAGTTTTCAGTTTTGGTCATTATAATTTTAATATAAACTGTTTTCTTTTTATTAAAATATTTAACCATTTCAGTACTAATATTTTAATTCTACATGCATAATTCACTTTCACACTAGAAATCATTCACCTAGATATTACCTTCCAACAGTATGACAAAAATAAAGAAAAAACATGCATTTGAATTGTTAATGATTATTTGTGTCTGCAATGAGAGAGTGAAATAAACATGTTTTGAATAGTATTTCTTTTTCCCATATCCACATGTAATAGAAAAACATGTTGAAAAGTAATTTTAAGAAGCCAATAAATTTTAAAAAATTGATGAAGTTCCTCATTATTTAACCACACATCTGACTGTTATCTTCAGCTCCATGGTGGGACATGAGTTATGAAGATGGATTTAAAGTGTCTAAAAGTAAAATGAAACTATCCAACATCAGCACTAAGATTTTACAAACTCTTTTTAAACTTTTTTAATAATATGATGCTTGTATTGGCTTGTACATTTTTATATGTGCCAGATATTTATAACTAGGAATATATATATATATATATATATATATATGTGTGTGTATGTATATATATATTTGTATATGTATATATATGTGTGTATATATATATATATATAAAGTGTCTATGTGCATAAAAGCTGTATGTACATATATGAGTCTTGTTATAGTTTTATATAGATATATAATGTATGTGGCCATTTTAGAATACACCCGGCATATCCAATTACATATAGAAGAGAACATTTTCATAATGGCTCTTTACAAATTCTATAGAAATCCTTGGACTGGAGTTTTATTAGATATTCTCAAAGACTTCTATAGAATTCAATTGCAGACAATATTGATTCACTTCAAGAGGAATATCTTAGAATAGCAGCTATTCCTATAATTTTTTTTGTTTTAAATTAGACCATATCTTTTTCTTTAATTTGTGTATATATATATATATATATATATATATATATATATATTAGTGGAAAATATACATACATATGCAAAATATATAAATACCCATACATGTATATTTTTAGAAAAAAAATTCCAAGAGGAAGAATCCAGGTAGAACTCAATGTCTAGGACATGGTAAGGATATAATAAAAAGGCTTAAACACTAATATTCCATGGTCATAATTTATTCCATTGGAATATTAGTGTTTAAGCCTTTTTATTATATTTTTATATATATATATATATATATATATATATATATATATATATGTGTGTGTGAGTGTACAATATACTCTTTTCTAGTCAAATCAATTTTTTGAGGTTTTCTTTGATTCTGCTGCCACTAAGCATTTTTGATTGTCAGCCATATTTGCACCCCCAGTCTGTGTTGGTCCTTATACTTACGAAGATTACAGATTTTTGGTAAGGAAATATGAAATCACAGAAAAAAAAAACCTGTATGTGTGAATGTTTCCATGTATTGATTATCAGATTATCTATATTTGTGTCCCAAAGGCCCTCAACAATATTTTTTAGCTATATCAAAGACAGGTCAGTAAGTGCACCTACAAACTTTGACTGAATGATCTTTTTACAAAAATTTCTAAGACAAGATTACCAAATAAGACATTTTTTGTATTCATGACACCCAGATATAATCAGTCACAGATTAAATATATAAGAAGATTTTAGCTTTGCCCATAATATATTACAGTGACTTTAAACCCAAACCTGGTGTTGTGACTGATGAGGATGAATATTAAATAGGTCTTACTAAAAATGTTTGCTACAATGATTCACTTGTAAAAGGAGTTTGAAGATAATAGGTTTTAGAGAAAAGATGTTAGCTAGTTTTCATTGAAGTGAATAATGAAATTTTTTCATAAAGACATACACACAAGCAAAGAAATAAGTACTCTGAACATGAATGTCATCACTCTATGAATCCTAAATATTAGTCATTCCTTTGTTTTTAATAAGGGAAGAAGAAATATATATGAATATATTTTCATTGTTTAATGATGACTATTCTTTCATTGTAAAGCACAATTAAGAAAGTTTGGAATTAAAAGAAAAATGAAAGATAATGATACTAACTTCATAATGTAGCTTCCATGTGCCATATCTATAAATATTTTCATGATAATCATTATGATGAACTTTCCTCTTTGGTAACTTCACAAATTTTAGATTCAGATTCCTCCCAACGATCTTTTGAACAAAAGTCAATGTTTATTGCTTGACTTTTGTTTAGGTTTATTTTTCCAGTTTCTTCTAAAGTCTTCTTTTTCACTCTCAGTAGACCTTAGTGACATTATCACCTTTTTAGGGGTGAATTGATTAAGAAGAGAAAAAAGTGCAGTACTAGATTGGCAGATAGGTCTTCTCAGGTTACTGTTGAAATTGCCAAATGTAAGTGTAGGTTCTATGTTAATATTTTATTCTCTCATACTTCTCACCTGTGGAAATTTGGCTTGGCTTCTTGCTTTCTTGTCAACTATGATTTTTAGAAATTTAAATGCAATGTTAATTGTCATCTTTTGCCTCTTTATATCCTATTCTTTTATTAACTACTCTTCTTAATAACGTTTCTTCAATTTCTTTCACTCTCAGTAAACTCATATGTCTTCTTCACCTTACTTGGGCGGAAATGTTTATAAAAAAAAGCTTAAGTTGGTCTAGTTAGCCTGAAACAATACAAATTAAAAAAACTATAAATAATCATTTTTCTTTCAGTGTCTTCATGCTTGACTATTGCAATAAACGTTTACTTGAATCCTTAGGAGTTTAGTGCTTGTATTTATTAACATTGAGATAGAACCACTTTTCATGATTATGTTAGCATTATGCATGATATATACCTATTTAAGTGCTTCAGTGCTCATTTTTTCTATCAACTAGAAATAGTAAAATCATTTTTCCAAGAACAAAAGAAATAAGAATATAACTTCCTTGTTCTTATAAACAACAAGGAAATTATTTTCTCATTTTCAATTGCTTCATCATCAGATTGAAAGTTGACTAGCTTTCTTCTTTGTAGCATTTTAACCAATAAGAAATAAGAAAATAATTTCCTTGTTGTTATAAACAACAAGGAAATTAATTTCTTATTTTCAATTGCTTCACATTTAAATTGAAAGTTGGCTAACTTTATTGTTTGTAGCGTTTTAACCAACATTGCAACCTAGTTTCTATACAACAAAAGGAAACACTTTATATGATGTGCATGCAAGAGGAAAGATGAACATTTTGAACAGTGAATTTCTAAAAACAACATTTTCAGATTTTTACACAATAAGGTCCAATAGAATTTGTAGAGAGATGGCATAACTTTATGAGGCTTTTCTTACCTGGTGAATATAAACAGAAAGGGAAAGCTGAATGTATTACAATCTTTAAGTGATGTGTCCTTTCAGAATGTGTGTTTATGTCTATATAATCTCCTTTTTTATTTCTGTAACTTTGCATTGCCATGATTGTTTTTGTCGTATTAGAATAGTATTTTTTGCCTCCTCTATTGCTTTGAATTCAAAGCTACCCTTCTCTTAGACTGGTAACCAGCCAAGGATAAAGAGCTTTGTTTTTCTACTCATAACTATGGGGGGGTAGAATAGGTAGATTCATACTTTTCTTGATGGCATTAGCATGAACTGAACACAAACTGTCTTAGCTAAAATTTGAACTCAAGTCGTAGACTCCATTTCCTGTGGGGTATCCATTAGTTCACCCACACTTCATTGAAATCTGGAACAGGAAGATAGGGTCACTAAACTAGAGATCAATGCTAGAGTTGCAATTCTGCAGCAACTTGAAAAGTTTGAAATGACTAGATCTTGATTGCGTTATTAGTAGTTGGATAATTGTTTATTTTGTCAGAGCATTTCAAATTATATGTAATTTCTTATTTATATTGTTTCTTTGTAATTGTCATATTTTATTTTTTCTGAATTTTGTTTATTACAAAAAAAAGATGCAAATAAAATTTATTCACTTAATTTTATTCCTCCATTTAAAAAATGATTATTTTTTTATTTGGCTCATAAAAATGTGTACAACATAAATCTTGTACTGAAAACTTTGTAGACTGCTAAGTAAAAATATTTTAGGCTCTAAATTAATGTACTAGCATATGATTATGATAAATACTATTGCATATGGTTATTATATACAAATCATTAGGACATATATTTGATTATGAATAATAATTAGTCTGTTTTCAATATATTGCTCAGTTTTAATAAAAGTTTCTTCTTGTCTCCAATGTATCTATAAAACAAAAATCATAGAAATTAAAATAGGAATCATAGAATTTAAAACAGGAATCATAGAATTTAGTGGATGACAAAGAAAAGAGAAAGAGTAATGGTAAAGAGTCAAATTTTCCTTGGAGCAACAAGTGAGAAGATGTTGTGGAGAGTTATAATTGGCCATGTTCTGAAAGGACATAAAAGAAGAATTTGACTTGATTACATGTTTTCCGCTTTTAATATTCCCAAATCCCACTTCTTATGAAGACATAAATCATAGTGAATGGTCATATGTTATGATGTGACCTGAAGAGGAAAATCAACATGATTAACACTAACAAAAATAAAGCATATCCAAAAATTGACAAACATCAATATCAATCACTTTCTCTTTTTTTTTTTTTTCGATATTGTTTTCAGTTTTACTGGAATTCATTTTCAATGCCACACTCTATTTTCCTTTGGTATCCATCACCTGTATAAAAACAAAATCTGTTTTCAGCTGAACTTTAATAGAATTTACAGTCAGGTTAAATCCTTAGCAATGATATTGAATTTGTCAAGTAAGACAAGAGAATATGATAATGTTGCAAGTAAAAGTTTTATTAAAATTTGCCAAGCAATTTCTTGATGCTTTATAAATGTGATAAATGCTGGAGAATATATTCTCTAAGTGTTGGGGCGCACCCACCTTCTAACTAGTAATGGACTGGTCCCTCTTATATAAGTCAGCTCTGGAGAGAGAGTGACAGAGCGTCAGAGAGAGCGTCAGTAGTCCAGATAAGCTTACCCGGTACATACCGTTGGACTATAGACTTTGGATATTGTTTCATACTAACCAACCTTCGTTCTACTAATCACTCTATTGTTAATTGCTTTTATGAATATACCAATATTTTCCTCTACAACTGTGTTTGTCTTGATTCATACACCAACACGCGGGAAACTCACAACATCTCAACACTAAGACAATGGAAAAAAACAATCATATTATGAAATATCAGTAAAAATATTAAACAGAATAAAACTGTCAGTAAATATCTTTTATCTTATTGAAACATTTCAAATGTTAATTGAATTCTATTATTTAAAGATTGTCTTAAGCATAAATTAATCAGAATAAATCATTGTGTGCGAATAATTTTTGGCAATGAACTTTGGTTTAAATTTAACTGATTTATTTCTCTTGATTAAATTTGTTTTGTTTTTTTATGAAATATGCTAAATTCTGGAAAGATTATCTTGTAAAAAAAGTCTACTTGAGAGTTGAGATAATACCATGTTTCTCCTCAAGTCCTTGGCTAGGGTTCAAGTTCAGCATGAATTTTGAATGTTAATTTTCAAGACAGGTTGTTCATTCCAATGAGAATGAACAGCTTATCATATTCTTAATAAATATCAGTAAAGTGAACAGTTTTATATATTATTATTATTATATTTGAATAGGAAAAGTGATGTTTTTTCTACCAAATATATAAATAGAAAATATAGTAAAGGCCAGAAAGTTATTTTTTAAAGATATCTTTTTAAAGGAGATTGCAAAATTTTATTATTTCCGCAATTCCAACAATTTTTTATCTACTAATGAAAGATAATTTTAGTAAAAATATCTTATTTTGCATTAAGCTTTTGATTTTTACATGATGTTGTATCTTATAAATATTAGACAATATGTAATCATTAATTAATAACAAGTAAAATGTTAACAAAGAACATTATAAAATAACCATAAATAATCACATTTATATCAGAAATTATTTCTACATAATAACCTCTAGAATAATTTGAAAGATAAACATTACTGTCCAATATTTACATTATTCGGACTATTGTCCTCATCTTTGTTGCCATATTTATCACAACGTTTTGGTCGTTGTACACTCCAACCTTCTTCAGGTGGTTGGAATGTCAAACTGAATCCTTTATTTCCTGAGCCAACCAAGCATAGAAATGAATACAACATGGGAACCAGTAATACAGAGTGCCAGAGAAAAGCAATAATTGCAATATTGATAATAATTTGCAAGATGAGCTCTGATAAAAAAAAAAAACATGCAATATGAGCACTGGTAAAAATGGTTGCTGAAGACATTAAGTTTATAAGTCCCGGAAATTCATACAGAGATGTCTTTAAGGACACATGGCACAGTGGGTAAAGGTGTTAGATCCAGTGACAGGACCCAAAGTGTTGGTGGTTCAATACCTGGTTAAGGCAATGGAAAACTTGGTGAGATGAATTAACAGGAGATAACTGATAACTGACATCCATTAGACATGGCACGTGGAACTAGAACAGTCTACCACAGCGAGCGAAATAAAGGGTTCAGTTCAAGAAGGCCAGCGCGTACAACAGCTGAAACATTGTGATAAATATGGCAACAAAGATGAGGACAATAGTCCGAATAATGTAAATAGTGGACATAATATCTCATCTCAGAAATACAGACAGATAACCATTACTGTCCACCCATTGGCTGTTATGATAATACCGTAGACCTTGTTATGCATAATGCACCATTAACCAGCACATATGAATAATGAAGACAAAACACAGCACAGATGGCCTAAAGGTTGTGTTTAATCATGAAACAACCTGTCACCATTTGGTGTTGACCCTAGTGTCCACTTTTAGATTTACATATGCACTATCCTTAATATTGAGAACTTATACTCACAAATATAGCATATCTTAAAACTATATTAAGACATTGAGTTGGTATTTAAGCCTATATATAATATCTGGTGATATTTAAGATACATTTTTCATTATTATTAGAATATCATTACTTCATAAAATGAAACTTGTTTTCAACTGGGTTAAATAAAGAACATGCATCAACTTCCAGTAACATTCAATAGACTCAACAAACAATTTTTTCCTAATATTCCCTGTTGAATTTGAGTGGGGTGTCTTATATCCTATCTAATAAGTTATGTACTGTGGCCAACAGAATGTCTCAAGTTATAAGCTGAAAAACTGCATACATTTTCTTTTCATTAATGATACAATAACAAAAGATTCAATCATTTGGTATTTATTCATGTTGCTTGTTTAAGAAGCCTACCAAATAACAAAAACCACATTATTTGAGGAATTTCAACAAAAGCAACAACGAAAATGAGTAACACATGTAATTCAAAGATAAAATAATGACATAAGCAAGATGTTAAGTATTTTAAATAAACGGTTAGGGAAGAAACCTTCGTCAGTACTGGACAGAGAGATAACAGTGGACCTAAGAAACCTATTTTCCTGAAAAACTGCTTTTAGAAAAAGACATTCAATGATTGTTCTCTCAGTGAGTGCCAAATGTTTCCTTACAAGGAAATGCTTATTAATACCATTACCATTATTTTTAAAGTATTTAATTAAATTAAAATATCATAGGCATTATTAACAAATGCATATACGTATTTGAAAAATGATTGTGAGGGAATCTTGTGCATGTACGTGTGTGTGTGTGTGTGTGTGTATATATATATATATATATATATATATATATATATATATATATATATATATATATATATGTGTGTGTGAAGAAATATACTCTTAAGGTGTGCTATATTTATGGGATAAAGTGCTCAATATCAGAGATAGAGCATGTGTAAACATAAAAGTGAACATTGAAGTCAACACTTAGAGGTGACAGTCTGTTTCATGCTCGACGTAATCGTCAGGCCGCGATTATATATAAGAAAGAAATTCGAATTACTAACACAAAAACAGAGAATGTCTCATATTGAGAATATTTAACATAAGGAAAGAATTAATTATTTTTAATAATATGTGGAAATCTCCGCTTTTACCTGAAGACAATCACGAGACCAGAAACACGTGTCAAATTATGTAAAACAAAGCATAATATTTTTTTCTAAATAAATCCACATTACAACCAAAAACGTTTGCGGTACCTCTCTTCTTTTTAATATATATATATATATAAACCTAGTGAGCCAGACAAACCTACCCAAAAGAAAAGAGATTTTGATTATCGCCTATAAATATGCTGTTTCTCTTTTGCCTCTTTAGCCAGCTTTCCCTGATGATCAGCTTAGGTGAAACCTGGGTAGGTTTGTCTGGCTCACTAGGTTTATCTAGGTCTGCTCAACGGTTGTATTGAGCTGTTTTAGTTAGTTGTTTACTCGTGTCGGGGTTTTTTCTTTGGGCTTTAAACCTGTATCTGTGCGATTTTCTTTAACAGACTTTCATGTTTCTAGCTCTTTCTTTTTTTAAAAACCTTTTTTCCTTCGAGATTGATTTGATTATTGGCAAATCAAAAATTCGAAGGTTTTTCGAAAACGAGCACAGTTACCTATATATATATATATATATATATATATATATATATATATATATATATATATATACACACACATGCACAAGCTCACATTATATGCATGCATACACACACACAAATATTATGATAATATTAAAACATTAATATAAAGATTTTATTCATTTGGCATAATCCAGAAATCAACTAGTCTATGACTTGTGGTTGATGTTATACCTTGTGTAGTCATAAACATTGTTTATTGGCAAGCTTTATTCCTTTGAAGTATTTTCAGAATTATTAGTATCATTTTTGCAAATAAGACCATTGTGATTTGGTTTCTTTGGAAGTCATTTGAAATGAAACCAAAGCTTGGTTTGTGCAGAGCTATCAACACCGACATCTAAGAGTAAGAGCAAATGAAAAATACATTGACAACATTACAACATTAAATAGTGTGGAATATAACTTGAAACATTCTTGATACTTATGGATCACATCTGGTCTGACTAGCTGGGAAATTAAAAAAACAATTTCGAGCTACTCTTTTAAATTGTTCTTTGGTACTTATCTCTATGGTTTATTCTTATGCTTTTTTATTTTGTTAAAGTCTTTCAAGATCTCTCCTTTATCAAGGCACTCACTTATCAAGATACTTGATGATAAATTATTAACAGAATAATATGTTATTATTCCTTGGGTCTGCTATTGTGGCTGAAGTTCTTGACTTAAATCACTTCCCAAAATCTAACCAAATGACCAGCTATGAATCTTTTTGTGGAAGGGAGTCTTAATCAAGCCAAGAACTTTTAAGCATCATGTTGAATATGAATATTTCTTAATAGTCAGTGTTCAAGTCCTGTCATCAGTCTGGATTTCAAATTCAGGCTCTTATTCATCTGAGTAATAGAAAAAAAAGAGTTCCCATTTTTATCTGGCCTTGTTGCTTATTGAGTCCAATTTAGAGTTTGAACATTGTAGGACAAGCATCAATAATTGTCTCATCTCTGAGGCAAGCCTGTAAATAAGACGGTATATTGACCAGCATAAAATTTCACGGCCTCTGATGAAAAGGAAGAGAAAATGTTAATTATCTTCCCCTGATTCTTTCATCTTAGACAAAATTCAATTTGGAGACAATCAGTTTATGACCATTGTTTAGAGAAAAAAAAAAGGTAGAAATGGATGGTTAAGATTTCTTAATGATTAAATTTCTTTGTATTTTTTCACCAAGAAACCCAGACTCTCCTTTTTCAGTTGTCAAAAGATATATTCAAAATAAGCACTGATTTATCTTCATATGTGTGGCTGTGTACAAGTTGTATACCCATTTATAAAAAGAATCTTCAGAATTTCTGTCCTATTAGTGAACAAAACTTTTAGTTAAGCAATTCAGTTGTCAAAATTGTCTTTATTCAAGAAATCAATCACTTGTAAAATTTAGAATAAATTGTTGATTCTGAATTTCATGTCCAACTGAGATGAATTGTTTCTGATTGGACAATGGACAAGAAACACTGACTTTCAAAATTATGGGATGATATATTTTGTGTTATTTTCTTTTAAATGTAAGCAATGAAAAAAAAGTTGTTTATATGTTATATCATTCCTGTTTGGCATAAGCAAAGGAAGAATGTTTCTATTCATATATATGGAAATGTAAATATCTGGGAAGTGTTCTGACAGTGAACAAAACGTACAACGCTAAGATCTGAAGACACATTCTAAAAGCTAGGCAGAGTATTATGAGACAGGAGAGTTTTGTTGATAACAAAGAAAAGAGTACTTAAATGCTATGTGATATCTGTCCACCTTTATGGCAGCAAATTTTGGACAATCTCCTCAAAGATGAAGAAGAGGTGTGGTTCTACAGAAGAATGCTATGGATATCATGGACCAAACATGTGAGCAACAATGAGGTTTTGGATAGGATGCAAACAAAGAGAAAACTTATACTTAACACCAGGAAGAGGCAGCTGAAGTTTCTGGGACACATAATGCGAAAGGAGGGCTTGGAAAATCTGATACACTGTTGGATAGAGGTAAAGATGGACAAGGAAAAGCAAAGCATGACATTCTTAACAGGTTTAAACAAGGGGATGGCAGAATAGGGTCTGCAAGAAATAACAAAAAGACAAAACTTATTGAGAGCTACAAGAGACAGGAGGAGGTGGAGAGCCATGATTACTTATGTTCCGAACAAGACACGGCACATAATTAACATACACTCACGTATACATAAGTTTATTAATTATATTGTGTTAATGTTTAATTTGTAGTTACTTTTTATAGTTTATGTGATATAGTATTTTTGTGTTATTTGTAAGGATTTATCAGATTTCTTGAGTTTTTTGTATTGGTTATTGACATATTATTTAATTGAACTATCATTGGACATGTGGCATATTCATCAGTGTGATCATGTAATGTTTGTAAAACCAATGTATGTATTATCTAAATTATTATTGTTAGAAAAACATTCTTCGAGTGCAAAGTGAATTCATAAACAACATTGTTTTATTGAGTTTTTTTTCTTAGTAGCATTTGTGATTATCACATTAGTAGGAGCTATTTATTCAAGCATGTTTGGTTGAATAATCTAGACATATTATGCCTATTTATTTTTATTTTAATCCTCACAAATTTATGGATCAACTTTTCAGTGCTGTCATTAAACTCATTAAGAAAGATGCCATAGTTTTAGTTATTTCTTTTATTTTTCCAAGTACTTTCAATCACATTCAAGATCATCTTCAGGGATAAATTGCTAAGACAAAAGACAAAAAAATTAATGTAATTGATAGTTGTGAATCCTTTTGTAAATACACATGAAACACACTCCATTATAGTCAATTTAAAAATTAACTGTTAAGAATATATAAGGGAGGTAACTGCAATTAAAAATTTTTTTTTTTACAATTTCAGTATCCCAAAAGCCTTCTTGATAATGCTGCCTTCATGAAACCAACATATATATTTACTTTTTTGTCAGAGATACAGTCTCCCAAAAGACATTTAAATTGATATACAATGATAGTCTTTTACAAAACATTAGTTGATGGAGAAAAGTTATTGTAAATGATTAATTTGGTTGTATTAAATTTATTGTAGTATATAAAATGTTCCAAAAGGTCTACTTATCAGCAATTTTTTTAGCTATTATCAAGGGTTATTTTTATTTTTAGCTGAAATTATAGATTGTTTTATGTATGTATCTAGAGTTATAGGAATGTTTTATTTTCCAAACACAGTCAGCACATTGTGACCATGTTCATAGTTGAGCCTTTTTCTGTTTTTATTATTAGTGCTTCCATTGTTTTACATATGGATGAGTTTATTATATTTGTATTTTCTATGAGTACGTTGCAGATGGAGTATAGTTGGTTTTTGGTTTTGTTTAAATGAATCCAAATAAGGCTATATGTGGATATTTGGACAAGTTTTACACACCTTATGTACAGAAAAGAAAACACTTATACAAACAAAAGAAAAATTAAATAAAAAGATTAATTGCAGTACCTTGTCAATCATCCTTAATGAAACATGTGTAAAAGAGAGGTTGCTGCCAAAATAAAATACATATATTATATATATATATATATATATATATATATACACACACATACATACATATATATATATATATATATATATATATATATATATATATATATATATATATGAGTAAAAAATTCAGGTATAAATATATATGCAAAGGCAATATAAACAAAAGAAATTTAAATGTTTTCCTCTTATCTTTCATTTTTATATATATATATATATATATATATATATATACATATCCACATAGTAAATGAGGTTGAAAAGTACCTGGCCTAACGATGAAGCTCTTACCCACAAAAATTCAGATGTTTGATCATTTGGTCAGTTTCCAGCAATAGATTGCATCAAAAACTTTTAAGTATATGTGTGTATTTATGTATAGCTATTTTCTGTATACATCTGTTTGTTTTGCATGTCTATCTATACATAAATGGTTAAGCAATATGACTGACGAATGAAAAAATCATTTATTTTCCACAATAAGTACTTTTCATCATAATCTGCTTCCCCATCAATGTTACTTTGTAGATGGCATAAATCAAGATTCAGCTAATTTTTGTCAGGCTATGAACTTATTGATCTACTCTTTCATATATATATATATATATATATATATATATATTATATAATTGTGTGTGTGTGTGTGTGTGTGCAACTATGCTTCAATATATAAAAACCTTCAAATAAAAAAGTATTTGTTGAATATTACTAAATTCAACTGTTTGTAATTTCTGAAATCTTTTGTGGAATCCTTACAAATTTTCTTCATCATTATAATCATAAGTTCTTATTCATTTTCTTTTTTGTGACTTGGTACTGCCAAACAAAAATGAGGAGAAGTTTTTTTTCAACAGGTGATGAAGGCTTTGTGATTCATTTAGATTTAAACTTTGAGGAGCATGTTCCTGTATCAGATGTTTAAATAAAATTAAATTTGATACTTTTGCAAAGTTATATTTTATGTGCCCTGTCCCTTCAGGACGTGACTTATCACGGCTCTCCATAACTTCCTGTTCCTCATAGCTCTCAGCAGTATTTATCCTTTTACTATGACACTCAGTCCCTGTTTTGCCATCCATTTCCACAAACTCATTAGATAAGTGACTTGCTGTCACATATCCTTTGAGTGTCAAATTATCCACTCACTTCTATATTGCCTCAAAGTCTTTTCATATGAGAAAATTGTCCAGCATTCACTGAAAACATTATTTAATTGTAAAAATTGAATTTCATAATGTTCTGCATGCACATGTGTGTGTGTGTGTGTATATATTGTGTGTATTTAGGCAGCATTTTTTCATTGATGCATGTTTCATTAAATAATATAGACAAGTTTTGTCTATTTATTTTATGTAAATTCTTTTCATATCGTCTGATAAGCTTAATAACATTATCATTAAAAGAAGAAAGAAAATCCCAATATTGATACATATTTTTTAATCCTATCTAAGATTTCGGCTTACATAAGCCATTATCAAAGATTACAATTACATTACAATATATTAAACAATACACGGACAAAACAATAATGATAGTCTGTTTTTGTTTACATGGAAGATTTCCAAGCAATGACAAACTCATGCATATGAGACGCTGGAAATGAAAATCAGAGCTCAGCTCATACCATATCTACATAATACAAAATATATCTACAACAGATCCTAGCAAAAAAATTAAGTTAATCATATGCTATACTAAATCTAGTATATCCAACTCAATTATTCACAATGATTCTTCTCTCCCCGTTAGCAATTTGCAAAAAACCAACATAGTTTACAAATTCAAGTGCGCTTTTTGAGATTGTATCTCTAACGGATTAAATAATATTTATGTTGGCACACCACAAACTCACTTTCACGATGCTTGACACTACATTTAAATGATAACTCTAACATTTTTAGGCATTTAAAAAACATGCCTGGCCACATAAACAATTCCAGAAAATCCTCGTTGAAAACACAACTATACTTAAACATGAAAACAATAAACAAAAACTAAAAATTCTTGAAGCTATATACATAAAATAGTTGAAACCTAACCTGAACAAAATAAACTATGAAATCTTCACAAATATTCTTAAATGCCTATAATTGATAACTGAAGTCATTGGTTTATACCAACGACTTCCCATACTTTATACTTGTCGTTTTCGCTCTCACATGGTCATGTGTGACATCATGAGCTGCGGTGCAATTTTAATTTCCAGCATCTCATATGCACGAGTTTGTCGTTGCTTGGAATTCTTCCATGTAAACAAAAATTTGTGGAATTGTATGACTAAGTGGAAAAAGTTTACTTGTTGCGCATTTCGTCCTTGAGAACATGATTGGACAATTTTAGTCCAATCAAGTCCTAAAGAATAATATGCATCACAAGTAAACTTTTTTCCATTTTGTCATACAATTTCCCCAATATATATATATATATATATATATTCAAACATTATTTTGACTGAAGTAATAAAAATGTCAGATTAAAAATATATATATGTGTGTGTGTGTGTACACACAGATAAATCAAGCTATCATTAAAGTGTCAATGAACAACCCTCTACCAATACAAAGCCTTTCATGAGTAGAAACATGAAATGGCAAAAGAAAAAGAGAGAATAAAAAGAAACAAAAGAGAAAACAATAATAGAAGGCTACGTTCACAAAAACTTAAAAATTCTCAATGCCTCTAAGACAGAAAATGTAAAGCAAACACGTTCAGTGATTTTGAACCAAACTGTAAAGTTTCATGCAATGCAATCTTGTCTTCTGAAAATTACATAGTTACAATTTGGATCAGAATCCCGGAGCACTGTTTGGTTTGTTGATATATATATATATATATATATATATATATATATATATATTTGCTTTTAAGCATGAAACAGACTGTCTCCACTGGGTTTTGGCTTCAATGTCCACTTTTATATTTATATATGCTCTATCCCTGATATTGAGCACTTTAACCCATAAATGTAGCATACCTTGAAATTATGTTTATATATATATATATATATATATATATATATATATATATATATAGTCTCTGTATTTAGGCAGTAAATGTTCTTTAAGGCAAATTAATTGACACAAAATGTCTGTTGTCCTGTGTGTGTGTGTTTATAGAGAGAGAGAGAGAGATACTACACAAATGTTAAGAGAGTATAAGGCACAAAATGACTTTTCAAAGAAAGAAAAAAATTAATAAAAAATGAGATTCTTTTGTTGAGTGATTTTGAGAGTTATGTGAAATATTTAGCAAGAGATTGCTCAATCTCTTCAAATACCCTAAACTTGGAGTTACATCTCCCATATATATATATATATATATATATATATATATATATATATATTATTCTACCAGGAAATCAGCAGAATTATAATTTCTTCAGTTGGGATCTATGTGGTAGATAAATTAGTTTCTTATTTCCAAAAATTGCTAATAACTCATTTTTCTAGCCCAGGCAAAGGCCAGAACTTCAAATTCTGGCAATTTTAAGCAAGGCAAGCGGACTTCCCCTGGAAGATTATTACAACACTTCGATTTCTCTTCAATTTGTCCTTGAGCTAAACTTGGAAAATATCTATAATCTCCTAAGTGAACAGAAATATACTGTACACTCTCATCTTCCACTCTGGGGATTTTCTGGATTTCTATTCAATATATTAATAGTGGATGTGTGGGTGGACCAATGGTTAACAATGGCAGAAAATGGAATTGATGAAACAATCTTGAATTACAAATAAGATACTTTGTGTTCACTTCATTGTAATGCACTTGAGAAAGGAAGGAATTGGTCTCTTCTCTCCTCCAGCTATGAGTAAAATAGAAGGGTAGACTGAGGTCTCAAGCTTTGGCTGAGAGAAGGATAACCATGTTAAAGTTAATGGCAATATTAGCTGTTATCTTATAAGGAAACATTTTGCAATCATTGACTGATCAGCCAGTGCTACTTTGGGTTGAAATTTATCAAATCTTTTTTTGAAACAATTTTTCAGGAAAATAGGTCTCTGAAGTCCAGGAACTGTTATTGCTTTTTCAAGTACTTATGGAGATTTTCTTTCTAACTTTTTGTTTGAAGTATTAGGGAATGCCAACAACTTGCTTATGTCATTATTTTCTCTTTGAATTACATGTGATAGCCATTTTAGTTGTCACTGTTGTTTAAAGTCAATTTAAAACTACCGAGAAGACAATGGGAAAATCCAACTACATTTCTAAAGAACAATCATGTTAATACTTAGTTTATAAATACTAAAAGCAAGCTGTATGGAGTCATGAGTGTTTGCATCTTGAAAGGACATAGCATTTTAAAATAAAATATCTATAGGTGTAAAAGACTTTTACTCTGTATTTCTTAATAATTCTAACATGCTATAGTTTGGTCATTGGTCTATTCTTTTGTTTTTTTATCCTTTGTGTGTCTTTTTTTTTACTTTTTTCTTTTTTCATGAGGTAAACATTGTTGTATGTGTGTGTGACCTTTCTGTCATCTTTTCTTTTGTCACTTTAGCCTGTGATTCTTTTATTAGCCTTTTGTAAAATTGGCCTGATAGCTTGTTTCAGTGGGGAAATCATTTTTTGCAAAACACCTGGTATACAGCCAAATTTTAGCCCAAACAAATTTTATGTTTTTTTTATCACAAAGAAATACTGCCAAGACAGCACCTAATATACATTCCATTTGGGATCTTTGTAGTGTTTTCCAAAAATATCAACAAACTTTCTTGGAGGAAAAGTCTACAAGGAGAGAAAATAAGAAATGCTAATTTTTTTTGTTACAACCAATCACTTTTGCCACATAATAACAGGATAAATTCTTAACTATTATAAATATCAATTTCATATTTTATGAAATTGAGGATATTTTCTAAATATTTCTCTATTTAACCATTATTCTCAAGTAAATTTATTTTTATTTCTTGTAAAATCTGAAATAATAATTTACTAAATATAATTATTCATTAATCTATAAATTATTAAAATGAAAGTTTGATGATAATGGTAATATTAGACATTTCCTTAAAAGGAAACATCTGGCATTCTTTAACTGAGCAGCCATTACTGCTGACAGTTGAAAATTATAAAATCTTTTTCCTAATACAATTTTAAGGAACATAGGTTTCTCAAGTCCAATGTTTGTTATCACTCTTTCCCTTATTGAATGGGGCTTCCTTCCTAACTATTTACTTGAAGTAGTGTAGAATGTCAACATCTTGATTATGTCATTATTTTCTCTTTGAGTTAGTAGAATGTGCTATTCATTTTAGCTGTTGCTACTGCTGAAATTCTCAAGTGATATTATTTGGTACAGTTGTTTGTGATTCTATAGCAACCATCCACATGATGCGAACAAAGATGGTCTTTGCCATAACCCACAGGCTTCACTCACTCAAAGCCATTTAGCCACTGATCTGAGAAATTAGTTATATACTAATTTAGATATTTCTAAACAGGTTTGGCATCATACATGACCTCCATATGAAAGTCTCAATCTGACAAGGCTATTTAAAAACATAGCTCAAGTTTTCAAGCTAATGTTTTGATTTTGTAGCAATTTATAATATTGGGCAAAACTACTTCTAGTGCAGCCTATCTTATATTACTGAGATTTATTTTGACTATAATTCATATTTAAAAAAGAAGTAAATATGTCTCTCTGAAGGTGGCTCAATATGTCTGCAGCCTGACATAACTGAATTTTGATCTGAAATGTTCATTGTATAATGTTGAATCTATACGATTATTATTATGCACAACAAAGTGCATTGACAAAGAAAGGGATGATGTTAACAACATTTGTAAAAAAAAAAATAGATGCTTTTTGCATCATTAAGTTATGGATATATATATATATATATATATATATATATATATATATATATATATATCATAATGTCTGAGATTCCTAGTTTATTCATTGGCTTTATCTCATATCCAAGAATTTAATTTCTTTTTTTCTGACCACTTCCTTTATGATGATGGCATTGATGATTAAAGAGACCAATTCTTGCATGAAAGAGCCAATGACATTTACTGCATAGTAATGTTAATTGAAAATGAGGTCAATTTTGTTGAGCCTTTCTCTCTTGTTGTTTGACTCTCTTCTTTTCTTTTTTGGTGGCTTTGAAGATTTTGGTTCCAATGGTGATGGAACATTGCCAGTTGGTACAGTCTAGTGCTTTTGTTTCAAACAATTTAGGCTCAAGTACTTTTTGGTTTTTGTATCTTCAAAGAGGACAACGTGTGGTCTTTTCCTTGAAGTGAACTCACTCAATAAGACTTGACTTGGAAACCTTGACTTTTCTATTCTTGCTGCATGTCCTGACCATCAAAGATGGTATTTAATGATCAGTGATTCAATGACTGTTGGCTCTTTTAAGAACTTTGGTGTTGGTCATATAGTAATTCCATTTGATGCTCAAGATTGAACAAAGCTTTTGTAGGTGAAAGCATTGCAAGAGTTGGTCAGAGGTGAAATAAAATCAGAGTAGGAGAAAGTGCTGATAGCATGAATTTGTTTAATCTATTTTCTCACAGGTAATCAAAGACTTCACTTAATAACTAATCTGCTTTTATTTCTATGCTTTTAAGTTGACTTCAGTTAGTGATGGGAATTGTTCCGATCACTTTAAAACAAAGTTGTTAACATGAAGACTTTTTAAATGTTTCTATAATGGAATGTAAAAAGATTTGAATTATAAATCCAAGAAAAAATATCAGAAGTACATTTTTCTCATTTCAAAGTTTCTTGGATCAAGTTTAACAATTTATTGATGCAGATTATTATTAGACATTGCAGAAACTTTAATTATTGAATTGTTGTTGTTTCTGGCTAATTTCCTCATCTTTTTTTTTTTTGCACATTGTTTTGCCTGTGTACACTCCAGCCTCCCTCAGGTGTTTGTTGCATTCTAGAATGTTGTTGAATCTTTGTTGTGCAGAGCTTATACATCTCTTCATCTCTGTATTCTTGAGAATGTCTCCACCTAACCTCCATGCTAAACTCTCTTTTAGGAAGATGAGGGCACACCAACCTTCATAGATCAAAGTCTAAATAATAGAAGCATTGAAGAATAAGAAGCTTGAAATAATCTCCCAATATATTATGCTTACATGATGCAATTATAGGCATTTAATAGATTATGAGTACCATTAATCAAGAAGAAACAAGTGATAAAATTTGGATTCTATAAGCATGATTTGAGAGACGAGTGTGTGAGTGTTCCAAATTCGGTGTGAAGTTCCATACAATGTTTAATTCTCTGCTAATAACAAAGGGTGTTAGGATATCTTAAAAAAATGTTTTTCCTTAATATTTAGCAAGTGGCAGGCCGAAATTTGATGATTAGTCAAGTAGTTTTCTGAATACTACTGTTAAGTAACTAAAAGAAGTTTTTGATTTGGTTTTTTGGTTTTATTTGTGTGAATTACAAGCAGATTTATTTGTTGACTGAAAACAAAATGAAAATTATCATAGCATATTTGAACTTTTGAAACTTAAAAATTATTTTTTTAATATTGGACTTTTAAGTTGATCCTTCAAAATCTCTTTTTTAAAAAGATTTATCCCAGAACAATGAGAAAGAACACTGAAGGCAAGAATTATAAGAAGAAAAGTAAAAACTAAATGATATATCAATAATATTTTAAATAGAGTTTAAAAATCTTATGCTAACAGTAATTTAAAACATTTTGTCTAATAAAATTCAGATAAAAATACTTAAGATCAACTAAGACATTTTTTTTTTTACTAATGTTTATGCTATACAATGCACAAAGGCCACTCAAGGGGTTACTGAATGCAGTTGTTGTGTGAGTGGTAAAAGTAAGGGGTACAGTTTATCTGGATATGTGGGAAGGATAATGGTTAGCACTAGACTTGGAGAGGTTAAGATTGTAGAGGTCAGAAAAGCATTCTCCTGGGATTCTGTTCCAAAAAGCAACAGTTCTTGGGAAGAAGCGATCTGAGTGGACCTCATCTCAATGTACACAGTGGGGTGGTGGAGAGTTAGCTGGGAGGGTTAAAGTTTAAGGAACTAAGTAATGTAGCTTGTTTGCACATTTTCTATCGAAATAGCAATAGAGTAGCCAGAGGCTTGGAACATTTTGTCAGTGGGGAAGGTGGAAAACAATTCATCATCCACAAGATCACATCGATATTTTGGGGATCTATCAAGATTGGACAGTATAGACTGGGCAGCTCCAGCCAAGATATTGCAGTAGTAATCCATTTTAGGACTGATCTGTCTCTTGTAGTGTATAGCAGAATCAGGTACTAACTGGAGTGGTACGAGGAACTGATCATTTTTCCAGCATCTTTCTCAATAGATCATATATATGAGTTTCACTTGAGGTTTGGAGTGAGGCTTTCTAGGATAAGGACCTCTTTGAAAACACACAATAGAAATTCAGGGGCTGTTTGGTGATGTATATACATATGTAAATGAAGTTATTTATGAAACTGACCTTAATCTGATACAAAGTCACAGTCGTGGAATGCCTAGTGAGAGTCAATATCACAATGCTAAAAATGATCTGTTATAAGAGTTAGCATTTCAAGTTATTCATGTCTGGCAAAAGGTGACAATGATGGGGTATCTAACTACACAAGCAGTGATTTGTTAAACTATAGTGGGCACCCCAAAATATTTACTAAATTTAACCTAGATTGACATATGGCCACTGAAGTTAAGTACTCAGTGATTATCTGTCTATACTAGTGAATGGACCTGTTAGCCAAGGTTGTTGACTATCACACCATGAATTGATATATATGCCTAGAGATTTTTACATTTTGATCTGAACATTGTAGATATTTAGCCACTTAAAAGTTTTTAGTAATACATAACTTTAAAACAAGTAACTGCATTTTGACTAATAATAGAGGCCTTATAAAGTGTTAACCACTGTAATTTGAATAGATACTGGTATTAAAATATCATTTTATTTTTAAGAATAAGGTAAAAAATATTACCATATTTTACTCTCTTTTTGAGATTATTTTTTCATACTTTTGTCTCTTGCTTCAAAAAGACTGTTAATGATGTCCAGGAGTTTAAAAAAAAGAAAAAAAGAAGATATTTAGTCTATATTCTGCTTCCAAGTATCTGCTAAAAAGAGAATTTCAAAAAGAAAAGTGAAACAATTTAAAACAAAAATAACTGAAAACAAATTGAGAATACAAAATTAGATCATATGATTATTCTCTATCAATATTTACCTTGAGAGAGAAAAACTGTGTATGTGTGTATAAACTGTAAATTGATGTAAACCCCCCTCCCCTCCCTTAAACCAGAAAAGAAAATGTCTCCATCATGAAATAAAATAAAAATTACTTCAAAATCAGAACATTTCACAAATAAGAAAAACATAAAATGAAACAACAAAAAAAAAATGTAAAAACAGTGTGAATTTGTAATATTTCATCAAAAATTTTGTTTCAACTGGCAACTTATTTAAAAAAAAATGCATAATGATGATGATGCTGATGAGGTAAAAACATATATAAAAGAATAACTCCTGATTGAATCTTTTACTTCATGTAAGAAATTCACACACACACACACACACACACACACACACACACACACACAGAGAGAGAAATTGTGTATATTTTTATTGCACCTGATGGCTGTTACCATGGTGATTTACATTAATGAGTTCCCCCCTTTTATTTGGGACCTAATACACAAATTACTGATTTTGACACCAATCATTATTTCACAAGAATTCTATATATTGATGTGAGCAGTTATTTTTAGACTGTTACATTACTTTTGATACCAGCAACAATTTCCCATCTTCTACACAGCCTGTAAGTACCACATGGCATGCTTGAGGTTATATTTTTGTTGAAACATCTTTGCTTCATTACTTGCTATCAATTTAGACTGGGAAATTCCAGAGTTACGACAAAAATTGTTCATTGTCCAACAATACTAAGCTGACACGCTTCAAAGCAGATAAATAATGTTTCTAGCTATTTCTTTCTTTCAAGTCAGATGACTTAGTTTTGATCAAAGAGCCAAAATGTTTCATATATGATTGGAAATACATTTCAATAGAGGATGGAAAGATGCATTGGGATAGTGGAATGTGCCTTCCAAAATCTAACCAAAGTATTAAGAAACACAACAAAGAAAAGAGTATTCAACTGTTGTTTAATATTACTTCTCAATGAATGCTGGACAGATGAAGAAGATACTTGAAGCAACAGAAATGTAGTTTTACAGAAGAATGCTGAGAATTCCATAGACTGAACATGTGAGCAATGAGGAAGTTTTAGAGAAAATAGAAACAAAACAGACACTTATACTTAACATGGGAAAGAGATAGTTAAAATTTCTAGGGTAAATAATAAGGAAAGAAGGCTTGGAAAATGTGACACTCACAAGCCAGTTTGAAGGCAAGAGGGACAGAGGAAAACAGTGCATAATCTACCTGATGAGTTTGTGTAAATTGGATGGTAGAACAGGATTTAGGAGAGATAGTAAAAAAACAAAATTTACAAAGAGCTACAATGGACAGGGAATTATGGAGAGCTATAATTGCCAACATACTGAAGGGGGGCATGGCACATAGAAAATGAATAGAAAAAGATGAGATGACTTAGTAATAAAAAGTTAGGTTATTGGTAAGATTTGTTGATGTGTGTCTGTACAAATAAGAGTTTGACTCCAAAACTCAATTTTTATCTTTCCACAAATCTATGATGCAGAAATGGTTTAAATATTAATAAAAATGACAATGAGAAAATTCTGATTTAAAATTGAAGCTCTTCCTGACATTCTTCTATTTGTAAAATCCATTTAACTTAGAGATTTAAAACTTAAAAGTTTGAAAAAGATTGCATGAACATGCACATCACACACACAAAAAAACATGAAATTTGTTTTTTTTAAGGGCATTTCTCATGTTTATTTTCACTTTACATGCAAAAAGTATAAAAATGATATTTTAATTCTTTTAGAAATTTAAAAATAAAGAAAAAAGGAGAAATAAAACAAATATTAGTTTGTTTCCTAAATTTAATATTTTTTAATCGCAGTGACATATTTTTGACTGACAAGGCTCACTTATGCTTAGAAGAATTTGATGAAAATACTCTGGCTTCCATGTTGAAAATCAGACATGTAGAGGTGCATTTCAATAAACTCTTGTGCAAGCATAAGTTGTATGAATTCTGGAGTTTCTATTCAGTCATTTAGACACAAATGAGGAATGAAATGTTGGAAAGAAGTTAGCATTCAACATGCATAAACCTGTCTGGTAAATATCTGTTCACAAAGTCTTATTGTTTGTTTGATTTCCAGCATTATTTGTGATGATGTTGTTATATATTATGTTAGAGTATATATGGGGTGGGTTACAGCAGGTTGAACAGTGAGTCAATATTTATGGAGTGGGTTTTGGCATGTTGATTGCTAAAGGGTTAAATCATCAATTGATAATCTCAAAGGAAACTGATGGTTCCTGTTATTTAAGACTTAAATAGAATATACTTAAAAGCAGGTACTGAAAAATCTTCACCCAGTTGACCTTTAAAAATTTGTTTGGTCATTTGGTCAAATTTTATGGATTAGCTCAGAAAACTTTTTAGCACTCCCATACATAAGGAGAAAAAAACTATGGCTTCAAACTAGATTAGTCAATTCCTTTCTGTTACCTATTTTTTTATTTTCCATATCTACCAAGTGAGCTCAGTATTGTTCTTGTGGTCATTTTCAGTGACATTGATGACAGGAATTTAGGTTTGGTTCTGCTATTTTCTGAAAGCTGCTTTTGGTAATTTCAATTTGCAATGTTTATTTCCATTCAAAAATTTGATTATTGTTGATTATGCACAAACTTCATCCAGCAAATCTTGTAAGAAAGTCATGTAGGATATATACTCTATATTAATATCACAAATCTACAACTTGCAATATATGTATAGTGATTTACTAAGTGTAGCTCAGATGTGGCACAAGGCTGAAAGAATGGAGCACCCAGTGATGATCAAATTTGGTTCTAATTGATCTAACAAGACAAACTCACTATTGCACCATTTTGAAGTTCCCACTACCATTAATATATATATATAATTTATATGAAATTCTGAGGTGAATTATTAGAATTATATACCTCTTCTAACATTCTACTAAGCACACATGATGTCTATGAGTTAGTTACCTTATTATCTCATAGTTCAGTAATGGTTCCCACCTATTTCCCCCCACTACATGGTTCAAGAGCCACTCAGTGTAGAGGGTTATAAAATGAGGATAGTGTAAGCATGTATAGGGAGGGAGCTTAGGGTGAGCATACTATGAGGAAATGTGGGATATATAATGGTTGACATTTGACTTGAAGAGGCCAAAATTGTATTGATCAGGGAAGCATCCTCTTGGGAGTTTATTACACAAAGTTCTGAGGAAGAAGCTGTTTAAGTGAAACTCACTCCTCATCAATGAAATATGAAGGGAATGAGGATGAGTCAATGCAGTTTTCCTGGCATGGTGGGTACTAACTGTGAAGCTTTGGACTCATGGAATCAAGGAATGTTGCTCACCTGAACATCAGCTATGAAAATAGTGATATAGTAGTGAGAAACTAGCAGTATAAAACAATTCATCATCTACAAGGCTGTAGAATCTTTTGTCTTCTTTTTTTAATCATTTCACCCCAAGCAACACAATAAAGCCACTAAGTCTCAAGAGGTTGCTGAAGGTGAGCATATGAGGAGAAAAAAAAAACATTATCAAGGAGAGAGAACAGGTAGTTCTTTTGCTAACTTCTAACTAATATCTAGAGCAGTGATTCCCAAACATTTTTCCTCTGGGCCGCATTTTCGTAATGAAAATTTTCTAGTGCCTCACAAAATTTTATGTGATAAAAATTACATTTAAAAAAAAAAAAAAAACAGAGAGAGGTTTAATGGGAGATAACTGCGGATTCAAAGTTAGAATATTATTATTGATAACTCTCACAGCCCAAAAAAAAAATTATTACCAACAGTGAATTTTTGAAGAAAATATATTATCAGCAATACATTTTTGGAAAAAAAATATTACAAGCATTGAATAACCCATTGGGGTTTATATGCCATAAAACAAACCAAACCAAACTTGATGAAGGTTCCTGCCTTTTCCAAAAGTATTAGTGCAAAGGGAATAGAAAACAGTTCAGCCAATGCAATGTCTCATATAAATACATACTATATACTATACCCTTTTATCTCATCATTACATCTCTACATTTTTGTTTTAATCATTTCACCCACAAACAAGTTGATAAAGCCACTATAACACAAAGGGTTACTTAGACTGAAAGAAACCGAGAAAACGTTTAGAAGAGAGTGGACAATAAAAAGATCTGGATTCAAAGAAACAGATGACAACTAACATTGCATTTAAATTTTTGAAGATCATAGTTAAGTGAAAAGCCAGAAGCCATAAAAGAGTTCCACAAGCGAGAAATGTGAGAGAAGAAACTGCAAGCATATGGTTACATCTAGCAATTTCAATAGTAAAATGACGAGACCTAGTTGCCAATCTAGTACTAAACTTATATTCATGAAGTCACACTACCAAATAGGATAATTCATCAGAACAATGGCAATGAAAATATTTATATTGAACAGGGAAACTCTGTTTAAGTGGTAGGAAAGTGATTGAAGCCAAGATACCAGGTTAGGACCAATGACATTCCAAATTGGGTTCAAGAATCTCTACATACATAACAGAAGCACCAGGCCAAATATGCCAGCCAAAAAACATGTTTAAAGTTAATTTTGAGCACATTCTAATGTGTAATCTTATAGTCCATTGTTTAATGTAGGGAGTTATTTTTGCACTGGATGCTCTAAACTTGTTACCTTATGCCAACTAGATCAAATGAATTACTTAAAATATATTTGCAGTTTGATGAACTTAACCATTTCATTACAGAAAAAGTGTGAATATTATTTTAAAACATGAGTTATAAAGAATATTTAATTGGTCAATCGAAGTAACATGATTTTTATTTGATGAACTGGGAAAGACCAAAAAGAGGTCTGTCTGTGAAATATATTCACCAATTACAAGAACCTCACCATTTTCAATTTATTAGTTTTGATTTCCCTTATCTGTCATTGACATTAATCAGCAATGCTCTTTTATGTTCTTAAAACAGGGTATTACTTTCACAGGTAAGCATTTTGGATATATACTTATTAGATATGGTTTTCTATTATCCATGGATCTCACCATCTGTGAATATTCTTGACATTTCAGCAGTTCCTTTATATTTGTCTGCTTTTTGTTTATATTTATTGTAGAGCTGCAAAAAGACTTTAACTTTCCATTAGTTCCATTTGATCATTACACAAATTTTTTTTCCTTCAAATTTTCACCATTAGTCAAGTAGTTTTGTGAATACTACAAGGAGTTTTTGCTTTTAGTCATAATATTGGTATTAATTACAGCTTTTTTTTACTGAGAATAAAATGAGATCTTTTTTTCATATTTTCACTTTTGAAATTTGCAAATTAATTTTTTAATATCAGCTTTTTAATTAGAATTTTCAAAATAAAATATTTTTTTCATTTTTTATTTTTCCTATAAAAACTAGAATGGACACTCAAAACAATATATAACCAAAAAAAATCAAAACTGCAGGAAGCATATACGCTATTTTAAATGGAACATTTTAAAACCTCGTGGTACGAATGCTCTGACAATAACCTCACAGTAATCACTGTGTATTAAGAATTGTTATATGGATTAACATATATATATATATATATATATATATATATATATGCCATTGTTGCTTGTTAGATATATTTGTTTTTTGTTTTTAAATATTCTCATCTTTGTTCAAATAAATCAGAGAGTAGAGCTGAAACCTTTCAGAATTTCCTAAAATGCTTGTTTGTCAACCTTTATATTGCAATGTAAAATGTCTCATTATATTTTTCTCTCTTTCTTTTCACTTTTTCAGCTGCCCATTTGACTATGTCAAAATATACGATGGATACACGAAAGAGGATCCGGTCATTGGCGTCTTTTGTGGACACTACAATAACTTAACATTATTCTCATCAAAGGAAGCCCTGTATATTGAATTTAAAACGAGAAGTGGTCGAGTCAGTTTTGACCACCATGCATTCGATGCCAATGCGGATTTTAAGTTTGAACGGCGAGGATTTAATATCACTTATGAATTTAGTAAACGATTTGTCAATCTAAGTAAGTAAACTTTTTATATATTTTATATCATATATATATCATAATATAAAATCACATATAAATATATATTTATATGAATTTCTTCACTTACATCATTATATAATCTCATATATCTATTTATTATATATTGATAAATGCAACTACACATGCACACACAGACCAATTTTTTCTTATTTCACCCCAAGCAAGTCAATAAAGTCACTAAGATGCAAGGGGTTAATAAGAGTGAAAGAGTCTGAGAAAAAACATTATTAATGTGAAAGGACAATAAAAAGATTTGATATGAAGAGACAATGAGTGCAACATTAAAAGGCAGGTTGAGGTAGGAGAGTATAAATTCTGCATTACATTAAGATTATTTGGGGAAGAGATAGAGCAAAAGTAAGAGAAAAGAATAGGTTTAATAGATAATGTTTGTGCCTTATTTCTTTTTGTATATGAATCTAATCCATGTTTGTAAACAACAAAGCTTGGAAAGGTGGAGAATAAGAAGATACAGGTAAAAGATGAGAGAAAGGCCAAGTTATGAAATAATGAATTATGTAAGTTGTCAATGGAATTTCCATGTCCAGCTAGTATTATATCCCAAAACATGCTTTATTTTGATTCTATCAAAAAATAATTACATTATATATATATATATATATATATATATTAAATAAGAGAGAAACCGCAAACATTTTTGGTTATAATGCGACTGGAAACACGTGTAGTAGAAATATGAAGAATAAAATATAATATATATATATACTAAAACAAATCCACATTATAACCAAAAACGTTTTTTATCACACCCAAACACTACTGTCTCAACTGTTGATTAGTTGTCTATGGGCATTGTCTGTGATGATGGACGTTACTCCAAGGAAGCATACAAAAATTGTGAGCAAATCAAAGTACTATCGACTAACTCAGAAACTCCCCTGATTTAAGTCTAATCGAGAATCTGTGATCAATCTGCAAGGAAAGTCTTCTTGGAATGGACATAGGAAGTACTAACATGTGCATTGGGTCATGTTTCATTCGAACAATAAAAAAAAAAACGTAAATAATAGTGGAATTATTCGTTTTGTTTCTATTAATCTGCACAAGGGGTGTGTATATATATATATATATATATATATATATATATATATATATATATATATATGGCCTAAATCTCAGATATTCTTTAGCCTGAGAATCTGTAGTAGTATTTTGTATACAAAGCAGGACTTGCTGTTCCTTTAAATTCTCATGATGCTAAGCAATCATGAGAAGACAATATTCTGTGTTGACAGTCATCCATAATGGCTGACAGAAAATTCATGTTAGCTTTGTATGTAGTTTGAATAGTTATATGAGAGTGCAGAAACAGCAGATAAACTTTAAAACCCTTCATGTCTTTTGTCTGCAGGAAAAGCTTGCAGAAGTAAAGTAGGTTATCTGAGTTTTACTTATATGCTTAATCCAAAATTGAAATATATCCAATATATTTTTCAAAGTTTTGGAACACTCATATGTGATGTATTTTGTAGTAAAGTGTGTCTTTTGAAAGAGTTCAGTTCAAGCAGGAATCGTGTTATGGAGATGTATACATATTCCTTTTGTTCAATTTAAGCATTTTGAAAGGAGTTTGATTTTGGGTCTGAATGACAATCTGCTGGACATGATGTTTTGGTCTTGGCAAAAGTGGTTAAATGAACAAATCCTAAACACAACAAACAGATTCTTTATGACTATACAGTGTAGACATTTGCCAAAAAAAACTATTTTAAATGCAGAAGTAGCAGTCTGCATGGTGTATACAGCACAGATCAGAGCAAAAGTGGCACGAGAAGGTCAGTTGAAGGATTGAATGATACACTGTTATTGTAACAAAAGACATGACTTACATCGGAATTCAAAATGAGCATGAACATGTCTTGCCTGCAAAGTGATGACAAAAAAAATATGGCTGCTATTGAAGACACAATTTATACACGCCTATCTTGTCCAAGATATGACAATATTTGCACACATGCAAATTTTGATTGTCTTGTAATAGCATAAAAAGCTGGGTGCCAGCAGCACGGGCAGAGAAGTCATTCGGCAGACTGTGTGTTAGAGTTGGATGTACGGATTGACACGCAGACACAGACAGACAAAGAAGTTGAAGTAGGCACAGCTGAGTTGGTGTCTGTTTCACAACTGCCCAGTGTAATGGCCAAGAAAGGGAGCCATGCAATCCATTTCCTTGAGGTGACCGAAGAAGAACAAAAAGAGTTGACCTGCTGTCGAGCGTTGCACTGCACTTTTTGACCTCACCTCATCATCATTTATTTTTCTCTACAGTTATATGTTCTATGATGAGACCAGGTTCTGATTTCATTTCTTTGCAAGGGCTATAAAGACCTGTGGAATAACATCTTCCAGAATCTATTTGTCCATGACACCTGGGAATAACCCTTGATATCATGCTGTTGGATGCTATAAATAACAACTGCTCATCTTAATTTTTGTAAAAGAAGTGTTACATAGGGTAATATCTATGTAGAACATTATTCCTCTGCTATTCTGACAACAGTTGGGTAATCTGCCAGATGTTTAACAACTTCCCTTGAAATTGCAAGATCTGTCCTCTATTCACCATAATTAGGATGTTATAGGATTAACCTTTACATATCCAGTTTGCCTATGTACATTACTGTTGTATTATGTCAATCTATAACAAAGGCATGGAATAATGTATCACAACATCATATTTCCAGTTATATAATTCTATGCATATGAGAGCACAGATTTGTGTTAAGGCCCAAGAGGGACATGTATTAATATGGAAGGAATACTTTTCATACACTTTTATTTTGGAATATGTGCACACATTGATCTGTATACATAATCAATTACTGTTATCTAGTATATTTAAATGCTTAAGCATAAGTAAATTATATAACACGTATCTATATCTAGAAGACATTTCAGCTTCTATTCCAACAACAGGCAGCTGATGTTCTGCAAAATGTTTAACAATTGCAAGACTTGTCTTCAATTCAACATATTTATTAAATGTTCAAGCACAGGTAAATGTTAACACCTATTTAGGATGTTGCATTTTTAGTTTATGCATGCGTTTGTGTATGCACTGTGTAGATGCAGTCATATAAGATAAGGCAACAAATTTAATTCTTTTTAACACACACACACACACACACACACACACACATATATATATATAGTATTTGGCAGCAATCCCTCTTTTATACAGGCTTCATTGAAGATGACTGATAAGCCACTGTGATTAAATTTTTCATTATATTTTCTATTTTTTTTTTTTTTTTTGCTTGCATACAAGAAATTTCTTTTTGTTCAAATGATCACTTTCAGCTATTTTGTTAGTCATTATTATGGATTTTTTTGTTTGTCCTAATATTTAAATTATGATTGTAATTTTTTAGAAATAGAAATATATTAATTCCTGAACACAGTCAGCAAATTGTGGCCATGTTCATAATTAATATTATTAAGAATTGTTCATTGATTTTGATTATTAAAAGGCTTGTATTATTTTTTTAACTGTTTTTCAGTTAGATAAGAGTATCATGTTGTTGTTTTCTATGAGTATTTTGCAGATGGAGGTTGTTAGGTCTCCATGTCTATTTAAATGGGTTCTAATAGAGCTATGATCCAAGAGGTGTAAAGTTTTTCTTGAATATCTATATACAGGGTGTTCCAAAAGTTACATGACAATTGGCAGAAAACTTAATTTGTGAAATAGCAACCAGGGAAAAATTGCATGACATCATCTTTCATATTTCAACCAATAAAATTTCATAATATATTGTCATATACAGAAAGATGATTCTATTTGGTAAATAAATATAAATTTTACAAGGTTATCAATGGTAATGTGACTTTTGGAACACCCTCTGTGTGTGTATATATATATATATATATATATATATATATATATAATAGTAATAGCTGGCCACTCATATTCGAGGATAACTGTCTACTAGGGTGGCTAGCCAATCCCTATTGCAAATGCTCGCTCAGGCACTGTAACTATGCTGAGTAGACCTTAGTTACAGTTTCTGAGTGTGAGTGTGTTATCTAGCATGATCAACAATCTGAACAAAGCCAGCATGTTGAAACCCTCAGTTACAATGACCTGTGACTTTATGCTA
>CAHIKZ030005569.1:632500-675000 GCA_903632075.3 Acanthosepion pharaonis
GACTGCCTGCTTTCTTTATATGTCAGCTGTGACATTGAATATTCAGCAGTTTACTTCCAGTCTATGCACAATTCTAAATCCAGTTCTGTCCAATTCTACTTCTGGTTCAGTTCTTCAAGATAGCAGTACCCTTGTAAAACAACATGTAATAATGTCAGCAGATTTTTATTTCGGCAATGAAGGCAAAACATATAAATGAAACATAGTTTTAAGAAAATAAAATCTGTTGCCAGAACTGTTATATGGGCAGGAAAAATAGGAACAAACTATTTTCTGAGAATCATTATCTATAGTGATATATTTCAAAATATTCAATTGATACTTCAGGCCTCACCCACCAAAATCTGGCTTTGTCATCATCCAACTTCCAGTTCTCTGCTGCTGTTTCTTTGATTTTCATCACAATTGACACTTGCAATTATTTTCCCCACTTATAAATTGCTTCCATAGTCTTTATTTAGAAAAGGAAATGGATTTTTTTTGCATCAGGTCAGACTTAACTTTCGAGGTCCACCACTTGATATTACTGCTGAATTGAAAATAAATAATCTCCTTATCTGGATAGATGAAGAAGGTCAGAAAATTAGAAATACATTCATCTTTCAACAGAATGGGGCAAAAGGTCTAAAAAGAATTCATCCACTGATTAGGGTCACACTTTTGAATGTTCAGGCATCATCTTTAGTTGTTCTGCCAAGAGTTTAATGCATTTGCTCATAAAAACTATGTCAGAAACAATATAAATGTAACTAATCAAAAAGACAATCCTAGTTGATATGTTTATTTTGGGGGATCTCTGTAAAATGCAGAGGTTGAAGAAGCAAAAATGAAAGCAGGTAGATAGAAACTATAACCCTATGGAATAATAAAATCAATCATCACACAGTAACCTCAAGAAGTGAAAGGGTTATAGTTACAAAAAGTGCAAGTTTCATAAGAAGAGACAAATTTTAAATAAATTTATTATTAAATAAAAAATGGATGGTCATGTTATCAGCATAAATAGTATAAAGTAAGAGGCCAAATCAACCCTTAATCCACACCAGTTTGTTAGAAACAAAGAATGCAGAACTGCTATGTAACATCTGTCCTCCTATATGACAATGAATTTCAGACAATTTTCTCATGGATAAAGTGGAAACTTGAAGCAACAGAGAAAAAAATATGCTTTTAATACCATGGACTGAACATGTAAGTAACAAGGAAGTCTTAAAGAAAATGAAAAAAAAGGATGCTTAAACTTAAAATCAGAAAGAGATGGCTGAAAATTCTAGGACATATAATAAGGAGAGTGAGTTTAGAGAATATGACACTCTCAGGACATATTGAAGGAGAGAGAGACAAGGGGAAACAGTGAGTAACCTACCTAAAAATCATGTTTAAATGGATGGCAGAACAGGAAGTAAAAGAAACAAACACTGCTCAGAGCTACAAAAGACAGGAAATTGTAGGGAGCCATGATTGTCAACATCGTGAAGAAACAAATAGAATAATAATAATGAAGCAAATACAAAGACAACAATGGAGATGATTGTATGCCTGAAAACTTTTTCTTAGAAGCTATATCCACAGAGAGTTAAAAGAAATGTAATATGTATTTAAGTGTGACATGGACCATTGCAAAATTGAAAGTAAGAAAGAAGATCGTAGAGATTGAAATCAATACAAAGATTGACACTGGTGTCATGAGCAACTTGCTACCTCAAGCAGTTGAAGGTCATACTACACAATAAGTTTCTTCAGAATTGAAGGCTCTGTGATGGAGCAAGGAGGAGTATACTGTTTCAGTGAGAGGTATTGCAACATGTCCACAATAGCAATCTTTGATTTCAAGTCAGTTCTGGTTAGGCTGCAAACAATAAGGTCAACTCAAATTCTCAACATTACAGTCAAATCTAGGATTCTACCTAGTATAGATTCAGAGACACCCAACTAAGATGACCAGTTGTGATCTAAAACTGAGTATTAATGATGCAGAAAGGAAGCTTATTCAGCTGCCAACTGAAAGGCCAAGTAAAGCTTCATATTTTCAGGAAGTTTCCTAGCATGTTTGATGGCATCAGCTGTGTGCTTGATCAGTATAATATAAATGCAGATCTAATGATATCATCAATTGTACATCCAATGTAATCAGTCATCATTGCCTTAAGAGATAAGTTCTTGGCCAATATTTGAGGTTGTCAGCTTGAGATTAATTGGTGTAAAATGGTTTACTCTTATTAGCATAAAGTTATGTTATTGGCAAATGAAACTGGACAAAGCATAAAGAGAGATGATTACATTTGTAACTCAATTCAGTAGATACAATCAACAGATTTCCAATAGATTAAGAATTTTCAGGATGGATTCAATGTGTAAGAACTTTGCAGATATAACAAATGTTCTTTTCATCTCTGATGACAGAACAATCTACAGATTCAAGGAATATGGCAGTGATCATGACCAAGTACTCATAAGCTTCTTCAAAAGACCAAAGAGAAAATTGTAAATTTAATTTAAAAAAAACATGATGGAGGGTTCAAACTACCCTGAGTCATACTGCTCTTGTGCAACTGTTTATGGATACATTTGCAAAAATTAAGATAATCAGAGCTTTGCAGCTGATTTCTCCTTTAAACCAGCTCAGTGGAAGAAAAACTGTCTTGTAATTTTCAATAGCTCAAAAACCAAGCTAGTATTGTTTCATCACCAGATCAGATCCTGAGTTTTCTGCAGTCAGATTAATGTTTTCACTCTCAATGAAGCTCCATGTTTTAAATGTCTATTGAGCCTCAGTTTCACTCCAGACTAAGTGTTACTTCTATATACAATCCATTGCTAAAGAAGCTGGAAAAAATGGCCCCCTCAATCTATCAATGCAGGAAGTACCTTCTGCTATGCTTTACCTTTACAAGAGTTAGGTTAAATCAAAAGTGGAGTACATATACCATATTTCGGATGTTCAATTCTAAATTTCCCGATTTGATAAAGTTCAGAATTGTTTAGTCTTCTAAGGGAAGGCTTATTCTTCATTTTGGAGTCTCTTCTCCATGTATGCAACATTGAAGGTTGTTGAGTCTTGGATTGGGTGAATTTCAGTATAAAAAATATCTCAATCTATCACTGACTCCTCTTGACATGCTTTAACTTTACAAGAGTCAGGTTAAATCAAAAGTGGAGTATTGTTGCTATATTTTAGTTATTTCACCCCAAGCAAGCCAATAAAGCCTCTAAGACATGAGAGGTTACCAAGACTTTATTAAGGAAAGAGGATAATAAAGGAATTATGGAGACAAAAGATGAGGATGGACATTGCATTTCAAGTTTTAAAGATCAAAGTTGATTGGAAAACAAGAAGCCAGAAGAGAGTTCCATAAGTGAAAAATGTGGAAGAAGAAACCATTAACATAGAACTTATGGTTATATATAACAATTATAACTGTATGTCTTTATTATTTTATTAATTATGTTATTTATGATTATTATTTGGAATATTTGTCAAATCAGTATTGAAATTTGAATGCAAGAAACCCAACTACTACAGTAGAAATATGATTTTGTATGTTATAAATACTAATTAAGATAGTATTTTCCCACAATTTGATTTCACAGCATTAGATATGAGTACTTTAGATTTGTATTGATTTTGTGAATTAGTTTGTTTTTTGGGGTTTTTTTTGTTTAAGATGACTGCACATCTTATCTCTCAGGAGATGGTGTGGTTAGCACACTGGTTCATTTGCATGCATGACTGCCTGCTCTTTTTATATGTCAGCTGTGACACTGAATATTTGACAGTTTACTTCCAGTCTATGCACAGTGTTACATCCGATTCTGCCCAGTCCTACTTCTGGTTTAGCTGTTGAAAATGGTGGTATCTTGTATAAGAACATGAATTAACAAAATAAACAGTTTTTCATTATTAGAACGCGCAGAAAGTGATGCATATATGTACAACATAGTGTTATGCACATATTTTTTTTCATATATAAAAATGTTTGAAAACAAATATTAACATGTTAGTTCTGACTTTTATGAAACTGTAGTTGCAAGACACGGACATTAGGATTTTTTGTTTGTTTCTTTATTCTTCATGGTTTGGTGGCAATTTGATAAAAGTTCTAAGATCTTTTAGAACATCTAATCTGAAAATTGTTTGTATGAAATTTTCAGGAAATTGAACTTTAATAAAATTAAAATTTTTGGTGATAAAACTTGACACAGTAAATTAAAATTAAATTACTTTGGCAAAGCCATCTTTAATGCAAATGAAAATGCAAGGAAATAATAAAAATATGAATTTAAAGAATCTGTGAAATCAAAAGGCAAACGAAGCAAGCAATTTTTATTAAAATTCAACATAAAAATTCTCAGTGTATAGTGAATATGTTGTACTGACTTTTCTTTTAGATATTCTGACTTTAAAATAGAAATAAGAGCCATGGCTGAGTTTCTTGAATAAATTTCACAATTATTCTTTTATAGTGTTAACAAAATGTAACAAAAGAAATTATTAATAAAAGTCATTGTATTGCATTATAAAATAATACCAAATTATAGGAAGAGAAAAAGTCCAGTACATATGTAAAGGTTTTAAAAAAAATCAACAAAACTGAGAATTGGAGAAGAAATGGATAATATTGATGAAGAAAATTGTTTGTTTAACAACATATCAACTCATTATAGGTCATTTAATGCTGAAATTTAACTTTTTCTTGGTAGCATTAGTAATTTCTTTTACAAAAATGTATTACTGATAATGTTTTTTTCAGTGTTTTTTTTTTTTTACAAAATTATTGCTGGTAACATTTTTTTTACTGTAAAAAATGTATTGCTGGTATTTTTACTATAAAAGTGTATTTTTATACTTTCATAGAGTTTTTGCCCTAGTTTGGGAGTGAAATATTTGCCCATAGCTAGGACCCTAACAGGTGCTACCACTTCAAGTCAAGGTGAACCTGGGAACACCAGTAATTAAGAAGTGGTTCCACAGTCCTCAAAACCTCCTGATCAGAGGCCTTGCTTTCGGATGTAGTTTATTGTCATACCCAGCACAATAATAAAAAGAAATGTGTGCTTTATGTGTAGAGGGGGTAATTGAACAATCATCTTTTATTTATTAATTTTATACTTTTACTGTAATTCACATCATGCAAAGTCCAACAGACACTCAAGTTAGAGGGTTTGGTTTGTTTTGTTTTACCGCATATCAACCTCAATAGGTTATTTAATGCCAACAAAATTTTTATTGCTGGTAATATGTTTTTTTTTTAAGTATTGCTGATAATTTTTCCTTCAAAAATTATTGCTGGTAATATTTTTTTTATTACACAGTATTTCTGGTATTAAAACCTATTTTTACACAAGTTTGGGTGTCAACTCTTTGCCCATAGCTGGGACCCTAACAGGTGCTACCACCCCGGGTCAGGGTGCATCTGGGAATGCCAGCAATTAAGAGGTGGTTCCATGCTCCACAAAACCTCCTGATCAGAGACCTTGCTGTTGGACGTATTTTGTCTTACCCAGGATGCAGATGTAGTTTATCGTCATACCCAGGACAGTCAAGGTAGAGGGGTTACTGAATGAGGTGTGTGATATGAATGTAAAAGGACAAAATAGGAAGTGAACATTACAAGGATATGGTGGATAGATAAGGATTAATCATTAACTTGAAGAGGTTAAGACAGTAGTGTTTAAGGAAGCATCCATGCAGGAGTCTGTTCTCCAAAGTAACAGTTCTTAAGAAGAAGCTTTCACAGTGGAATGTTCTTCTCAACAAAAGAATATGTAGGGAATGAGGATGATTCAACTCTGTGGAGGTAGCAAGGTGGGTCTTGACTGTAAATATCTGATTTGGTGGCACTAAAGAATGAAGCTCATCTCAAGATTTTGGCATAGAAATGGTGACAGAATAGTGATAGTCTTGTGACATTGTGCCTCTGGGATAGGGACTGTAGGGTAGAAAATACATCATCCCTTTACAAGGCTGCATAAGGTATTTTGAATTCTGCCAAATAGGCTGGAACATGAGGATTAGGCAGCTCTCCACAGTTATACTCCATTTTTTATCTGTTCTAACTCTTGCACCCAAAGGTAGGAAAGGACTATAATGTTATCAGATTGTTTAATTCATATACACCCTGGTGAAAATAATTATACAGGAAAATGTGGAGGGCCATGATCACCTACACCCTTGTGCAAATTAATTAAAACAAAATGAATAATTCTGTTATTATTTACTTTTTTTTCATATTTTTCCACTGAAACATGACCCAGTGCCCATGTTAGTACTTCATATGTCCATTCCACGAAGTCGTTCCTTGCAGATTGACCACAGATTCTCAATTGGATTTAAATCAGGAGTGTTTCCAGGACAATCTATATTACTGTGATTTGCTCACTGGTAAGGCTTGCCAGTGTGTTTGTGCAGCATTACAATTTTAATTTGTTTCCTTGGAGTAACATTCATCATAAACAATGGCCATAGGACAGCTAATCAACAATTGAGACAATAGTGTCTGGGTGTGATGAAAATTTGATGCAATGAAGGATGACAAAATATTTTTCAAGGCCAAACAAATTTTATCATACGTTGAAAATAGATTCATATTGCTGTACACCACTGCAAATGACCTAATCTGAGGAAAAAATAGAAATCGATTACATCCTGTCACTCCAGTGTTTCTAAAACTGACCATATGGTGAAAGAAAGGAAACTAAAGTGGTTGTTTCAATTAATTTGCACAATGGTGTGAAAGTGTTTACTTTTGAATAAAGAATTAGGTTCTGGTGATTTGACATTTACTATCTTTATTATTGTGTAGCACAAGAACTTAATGAATACTGACCTCATAACACAGTATTTGTACTCGATAAAATTAGCTGTTTGTTTAATGGCTAAGTTTCAAATGCAGTCAGAAATTTAATTCCATTTTTTTAAGCAATTTCAAAAAAAAATTCACTGGTTCCTCATCTAAATTTCTTTTTATTTCTTTTTAAGTTTTTCACCTCAAGCAAGGCAATAATGCTACTAAGGCACAAGAGGTTACTCAGAATGAAAGAGATTGAGAAGGCTTTAGTGAGGCGAAACAACTAAAATTTATACATTAATATATTAATGACAAAATAGTTTAAATAAATTAAGTTTAATTTGAATAAATATGCTATATTATTCATATTGATAAATTCTTTTTTTTGATAAACATTGCTGTTTTTCATCCAAATTCAAACAACTTAAACATTATTAAAGGAGACAATATGATAAATTAATATATTAAAAAAAAATTGAAATATTGTTTAAGCATAACAGCAGCTATCTTATGAAATTAATTCTTCAATTGTATAAAGACAAGTTAAATGAAATTATATTCGTAATGCTGACTTACCATTAATAAAAAAATGTGTAAGAGACAAAAAAAATAAATGAAGATGGGATTGAGATAAGTAAAAGAGATTTTACATGATTTGCAAAGTTCAATTACCTGCCCATTCCCAGGCATTGTATATCAGTCATTGGAGATTCTGATGGATTATTTAGGAAACAACACTACGTTGTAGTTGAAATAAACATATGGAAAAAGTCAACATGTATATGTAGTCAAGAGAGATAGACTCATTGGATAAATATTCTATGAATTATTGCATTGTAGTAATTCCAGATTTAGTCTCTGCTATTTGTTTCATCACTGGCTGGAGGTATTGCTGTTGATGAAGTAACATGGTGTCACTGCAGATGGCCTGGACAGATATGTAGTCTGCTGCTGTGGCATGCATTGCTAATGCATTTCTATTTGAGTTAAAGAGTTCTGTCAGAGTACAGCACATTAACATGACAAAACTTCCACATTGCTCTCATGCTTTATTCATAGTATTCTCACTACTCTTCTGATGAACCATATCTTTGTGGCTGCACTCATCATCTGCAAGGACATTTTTCAAAATTAAATGCCACATAGGGCCAATATTCAGTACTCTTTTCTTTCTTTCTAATGAGATTTTCTTGTTTCTTAATATTTTGTTTAGCTTCTGGAAGGCACCTTTCACTATCCTAACATACCTTTGGACTTCTCTGTTACATTTTCCATCTGTTAAAACACTTAAGGAAAATGGAAATAAAAAGAACACATATATATAAAATCAGAAAGAGACACAGATGAAGTCTCTGGGACATATAATGAGAAAAAAGAGCTTGGAGAATTTGACACTCACAAGACATATTGAAGGCAAAAATGAGGCAGAGATAGATACATTGAGTTACTTACCTAATGAGTTTGTGTAATGGGTGGCAGAACAGTCAGTGACATGAATACTGAGATAAACATTACTTAGAACTGTATATGATAGGATGTTGTGGAGAGCTATGAACACGTTCATCTTGAAGGTTAATGTCACATGAAGCAAAGAACAGAACAAAGACAAGGAGACCATGTGAATTTGTCAGCATTATCAAGTCAATCCTCTGTGGAGAATAAGTACCATTGTAATAGGTATGATATCAAACCAATAGGAAATTATTAAACTGGTTAATCATTGAATATCTAGTGTTTTCAAGATAAAGACTAAAACCCAAACCAATGCAACTATTTCTTTTCTTTTCCAGTAATAATGATTAGCGTAAATGGATAACTCTATCAATTTGTGCCTGTTGGTTTTGACTTGAGAAATTATTTCAAATTTTGTCAGCTTTTTATTCTTTTCAAACTTGATGTCTTGATCTCTCAATACAATGGATCTAGATTCATAGCTCAAAGTAATATACAATTGATGGCATTAAATTGGTTCTGTAATGGAAGCAAAGAACATTGAGAATGTAAATTATTTCTAGGAAAGTGCTTGCAGGTAGTCAAAATTCAGTTAACAAGCAGGAATAACAAAAGATGACTGTTTTATTGTATCTTCCTTGTTATTTAACAAGAATAAATAAGGAAGAAAGTGAATAATCTACTTGCAGGTAAAAAAGGACAACAAAAAAGAAAGCCAAATATTTTTTAAAAAATCATATGTAAAAGCTGATTAGTTAAATGGAAAGAAACTAGAAATATAACACCAAGTTCAATAAATGATTGAATTTAAAACTTGGTCATCATTCTTAAATCTGTTTCCACTTCAACTTCTTTTAAGTCTAGCCTTTGATTATTAAGATAGGTTCATATGAATAGAATATATCTTCTTTGTAAGAAATCAGTTCTTAGATCGGGTTTCATTGATATATTTTTGTAAAGGGGATTTTTGTCAAGCGTCAAATGTATTGCTGGCAATTTTTTTTTAAATGTATTGCTGGTATTTTTACTTATAAAATGTATTTTTATACTTTCATAGTGTTTTGACTCCAGTTTGGGGGTTGACTATTTGCCTACACCTGGGACCCTAAAAAGTGCTACCACACCAGATCATTGCTGTCAGATTTAGTTTATTGCCATACCCAGGACATTGAGTATTTGGGTAGCAATCCCTCTTTTATACAAGCTTTATTAAAGATAACTGACAAGGTACTGTGATTCAGCTTTTTATTCAATTTTTTCCTTGTTCATATAAGTGATTTCTTTTCTGGATATAAAACGTCTAAAGCTGTCTGAATCTTCTATATATCCAAGCACTTTTGACAATTCTGTTAGCCCTTATCAAGGATGTTTTTTATTTTTATTTTTTTGACTGAATACGTAGATATTTCCATATGTATCTGGAATAATTGGAATGTTTTTTATTATTATTTTCCAAACAGGGTTGGAACATTGTGGCCATGTTTACAGTTGATGTTATTGATTGCTGGCTTTTTCTTTTTTATTATTAGTCCTAAACTTTACCCATGAACATAGTTAAAAAAAAAAAAATTCTTAGACATTCTTATAGAATTTAATAATGACACATCCACTACTTTGGTATAAAAAAAAACAAGTAGAAATACTTGTTGCTTTAATTTTACAAATGAATATCTACTTAGATATAAAATAAGTGTTATAAAAAATTTCCTCAGATGAGCGCATGAGAATTCATCTTCTCATCTGCTTTTATTTAAAGAACTCAAGAAACAGACACTAGTTAATAACGGTTATCTGTACTACCTAATAGATCACCAAATTAGACTATTTTTTTCTAAGATAATAGCAACACCGAATATACAGATTAAAGCAATAACATTAATATTTTCTATAAAAATCAAATTCACATTAACTATAAGCAGGATGAATTTTCCCTTAGAAACATTATAAAGAAATACACAGCTCCAGTCAACCAGAACAAAACAATTAAATTATCTGCTATAAAAAATTAAAACAGCTAATCTTATAGTCAACAACAACTCGCCTACAAAATCCGAATTACAGAGAACTAACATCATTTAGGAATTCACATGTCCTTTCAGGAACTGAATTCTTGATTAAAGTAAATTTATGAATAATTATATTGGACATACCACTACATGCCAATCAAAAAGACTTGTGTTACATCTCTCTGACCATAGTTCAATTAGGACTCATTTAAACACACATGGAAACCCACCAAACTCCATCTGTAACATACTTGTAGAAAATACAAATATAATAAATTTATCTATATGTAAAACAAGGCTAAAAATAATGGAAGCACTAATAATAAAAAAGAAAAAGCCAACAATCAATAACATCAACTATGAACACTGCCACAATGTGCTGACTGTGTTTGGAAAATAATAATAAAAAACATTCCCATCAGTTCAGATATATAAATAAAAATTTGCATATTCAGTTAAAAAATAAAAAAAAAAACATCTTTGATAATGGCTAATAGAATAACTGAAAGTAATCAGATATATACGATAGTTTTTGACACACTTTATGTCCAGAAAATAAATCACTTATACAAACACAAGAAAAATTTAATTAAAAGCTTAATCACAGTACCATTTCTTGCGACATCACCCCACTACCCCTGCAATTAGAAGTTAATAGCAGGGCAGACTGGGATCTCCAGCATTGGTTGGCAATCAGTCTCAGAGAAGTACAACTCTGAATGCAAAACTTACTGTGGTAAGACTGTGGCCCCATACTACACAGGGGTATCTTCAGAACCTACAGACATGCATTTATACATAACTAAAGTTAAATGAAAATTCAATGAATATTTATATATATATATATATATATATAATCATATATGATACATATATGTATATTAATAATCATATATGTTATATATATATATATATATATATATATATATAATAATCATATATGATATATATATATATATATATATATATATATATATATATATATATATATATATATATATATATATATATATATATATATATATATATATATATATATATATATTATATATATATATATATATATATATATATATATATATATATATATATATATATATATATATATATATATATATATATATATATATATATATATATATGTATATCATTCTTCAATGTTGATGAAAGCAGATAGAGAAAATGCAGTGATAAAATTTTATCAGTGTAAATATTACACGTTTTTGATTGGTTTTATTATTTCTATCTTTTATTTCTGTGTTTTTCTTTTGTTTCTCAAGCTGATAAAATTTATCTTTGAAACTAAATTTTATTTTATCACCTATTAAGATTCAAAATATCTATGCCCTGGCACAATTCTAAGTTTTTAAACTGTGAATTTAGATAAAACCTTATAATGTTCTTCTGTGGTACATTTTTGTTGCAATAGTATATAATTCATGTGTATCTATTTCTGCTTAATAGTTCACAAAACTAATTATACATAAACACTGTCCATTTGGAGACTAAATATTGAATTATGGTGACTAATACCTTTATTATTTTTTGTTATGAACACAGTCTTTAAATCAGTCTGTTCTCTCACCCTGTTCAGGTGTATGTAGCATCCTGTCAGACATTTTAAGCATTGTATAATTTTTTAGATGTAGTGTTGTCATTATTCCATAGATTATTTGGATGAGTATCTTCATCATTTTTGTTTTGAACAGTTTATTTTCTAACTACTTTCACATGCATGCAATTCAATAGTTTTAAATAAGCCCTAATAATGCTTTAACAATATGAATGGTTTAGCTTATAATTTTTAAGCATCTCCTTTTAAAAAACATTTCCTTGTTAGTGAATTTTATTTCTTAACTATTTTAGAAAGGTCAGGTGTATACAGCAGAGAAATAAAACTCTGAGTTCAATAAACAGTTTCTTTTTGTACCTGTGTTTTATTGGGTTTTTTCCCCTCACACAACAATTTTAGAAATATCAGAGGTGTATACAACCAAAAAATAAGACTAATCATTGGGTTTTGTCTTCATATTCTCACAAAAGTGTTCAAGTTGTAGCGGGCAGTCCAGTGGCCCCGTTTCACAGAAAGGGGGTGAACGAGGTCACAAGAGGCCCGCTGACATTTTTGAAGACGTTTAAATCTGACAGTGAAACAATATGGACGACAGAACGAGGATATGTATGATATATAGAGGTTTATTCTAAAAGGAAAAGGAAATGAAGATGGTTGGAAACTGTGGAGGTGCTGGATGCTGCAGGAGTGCTGGATACTGCAGGAGTGAGCCGGATGCTGCAGGAGTGAGATGGAAACTGCAGAAGTTTTAGTGCAGGCATTGATGGTCGAGGTTGGCGTTGGTAGTTGCTAGGATCATCGTTGTTGGGGGGGGTTGACGCTGATGTGAGTTGTTGCCAGGATGATCTTTGTTGGTTGTTGAAGCTGAGTTGTTGCCGGGGTGCCAACTTGACGTGTAGTTCGTGTTGCCAACTCGTTGTTTGTCATTGCCGGGGTGCCAACTTGTTGCAGCAGTTCGTGTTGCCAACGTTGTTTGTCATTGCCGGGATGCCAACTTGACGTGTTGGGAAGGAAGAGAGAGAAAGAAAGTTCCCAACTATCGTCAAGTTGGCAGACAAAAGAAATGGGAGCGTAACTTAATACACAGCCAGATCGGGCGCCCTTGGCCAATGAAGGCCAAAGGGCCTGCATGAGATGACCGTTGCGGCTGCCGACAGCCTCCCCTGAATCTAGGGAGGAATCACTCTCTTGTGACGAGGGGGACCAGCAAGAGAAATTGGCTAAGCTAACCGAAAAGTCTCTATAGTAAAATACTACAAGGTTAGCCAAAGATAACTATGGTCTAAAAATGACTAGAAGTATATTACAACTAGGTTTGTAATATAGCCTAACTAAAAAGGGGATTTGCTAGTCCCTCTGACGTGTTAACAGTGTGTAAGGAGCATGAATGAGAGGTCAAGGTCGAAATGACCCTGTTCCTCTGCAGGTTCAAGGATGGAAGGAGGAGGTAACTCCGACAAAGTCAATCATAATGCCAGTAAAATCATAAGTAAAATTCATTCAGTCAGTTATGTGCCATGAGTGATATATGCTTAGGTGATCATATATCTTTTGATACATGACTGACAAGGCAGATTTTTTCCCACAGTATGTTACCATTTCTTTCTGTAGCAGACTAGTTACCATCCAAGGCTACAGAACCCGGTCTGTCCTGCTATTTACCCATAGCTGGGGGGAGAAGAAGAGGATTCATACCTTTCTCAAGGGTATTAGAATGTAAGGGAATGTAATGGATTCGACTGGAATTCGAACTCAGCTCTCTGATTCTTCAATCTGTGCCGCTATCCATTACTACACTATGTCCTTTGGGTAAAGTAAAATTACTACCATTTAAAAATGTTATAAAATGCCTGAAATTAATAATTTATCTTTAGTGCTCATTTTCAAAGCAATATTAAAATAGATTAATTCTCTAATTAACTTACCATTTTCATTGAGAAGTTGTTAAAGATTAAGATAAAAAGACAAACTATTAATTAATCACTCAGAGGCTAAATTTATTTTTCTGTTCAAGTTTTAAATTAGATTCAAATTTGAGCAGAAAAGAATAAAATATAAATAAAGCATGCAGAATATGAAACATTTTGTCAAAATACTTATAATGCTCTTGGTTTTAAGAGTTTTGATAAAATCAAATATCTAAAAAAATTATGGAATCAGTTGCCACTAATTGGCCACACACTCTTCTACCTTTAAGATAACCCAAACCTAAAATATACAAAATATATATTACAGTTATTGGTGAAGAAAGTAGAAAGAATAAATCATGTCTCTCATTACAGACAAAAACAAACAATATAAGGATGAAATGCATCTGAGTTAAAATGCCTGTTTAAAATGTCTCTTCTATCCACTGTATCAGTGAAATAGGTCTGAGTGAAATTTACTCTAATGGACTTGTTAAATAACCTTGACAAGTAGAATATAATTGCTATAGAAAAAGCTGTTTCACAGCAATAAATTTTCTGAAGTCTGACAGGTTCATTTCCCCAATGATGTTAAGGTCATTGACCTGATCTTGTAATAAAATCAACACAAGTTTTAGTCTACTGGGATAATCCATAATCAGCCCTTTTGAAAAAAAAACAAAAAAAAAGAATAAAAATTAATTGATTTTTACCTTTCACAATCGTTGCTGTTTAAGGCAAGGAATAGATTGCAATGTTTTATACAGTCATATACAACCAATCAAAGGTTTCTGGATTTCAGTATTTTCTTCATCCTTTATATCTAACCACTGTCAGAATCAAGAAAATATTCTGGAGACATTGGAAAGATCCCATTTGAAATCTAATTGTGAATATTTATCTTTAATTAAATCTATTTAGGAATTTAAGAACTAGAATAGAAAATGTTAAAAAGAAAACTTCTAATGGGGAAATAAAATAATTACCTGCAGAACATGATTTGAACATTGAATTAATTTAAAGATACTACTTTGGTTTTATAAAAACTCTACAATTAAATTTTTATCTAAAAGGACAATTTTAAACACATTATTTTCAAATTCACCATCAAAGTGCAAACCTACTAAGAGAATGGTGTTTAATTTTTCAAAGTGTGGCTTAGTCTGACACAAGAAACAGTTGTGGGGTACATGGTTAAATATTAATTTATTATATTTACAAGCATCTTATTAATTATCATTTGACCGCAAGAAATATATTCATTTAGCTGAGCCTGACAAGGTCATAAGAATAGGATGCTCGGGGAGAATCAAGCTCCCTACAATTGTTGTAGTCCATGAGATGACCTGGCTGACTTGTGTTGAAGCATGAGACAGACTGTTGCCACTCAATATTAACCTCCGTGTTCACTCATATTTACAGATGGTCTATCATAGATATTGAGCACCTTTTCCCATAAGTATAATATTCATTAAACCTATATTTTACCATATATATATACATATATATATACATACATATATATATATATATATATATATATGTATGTATGTATATATATATATATATATATATTTTTAGACATTTTTAGGTTAATACGTTCTTTTTATAGATACAAATATTTAAGTAAATGCTCTGTTTATAATAAACAGTATTAACAACATTTACTGACCAGAATGTCTGAGAAATTTTCATAGAAATTATGCATCCTCTGACATGAATCGAATCTGTATCCTATACGGAACCGTCATATAGTCTGACATGCATTAACTGATTGGGCCACAGAAGAGTATTTGGTTAGCAAGGTCAATTTTACTGTTTTTTAAAACAAAATTCTCCATGATTTTCTTTTATACATTCATATCTGCTCAATGAGTATCCAAATGTAAACAAATGACATCTCACACACACACACACACACACACACACACATATATATATATATATATATATATATATCCACATATGGTATTTATATTCTTAAAGAATTGGATAAGAATATTTTTGGTTTGGTTGATATTTAGAAGCACAACATTTTTTAAACAGTTTTTGAAAAAAGATAAACCATAAAATTTTTATTGCTTCTGCAACCTCCTTGAATTTTTAATACTAGTATTAATATTTGTCAACTAGATGATTTTTTTTATCATTCTATTTATATATATATATATATATATATATATATATATATATATATATATATATATATATATATATATAACAGCAACTTTTTTTTCAAAACGTTTCATTGAATATGACAGACAAGGAAAATTTGCTGAATTTTTATTTAGTTTTTCTGATATTCATAGATTTAGATACTACAAACAATTTTACATTCCCTTTATTCCCAGCAAATGGAAAAATGGAAAAATATTAGAAAAACTAAATAAAAAATTAATCAAACTTCCCTTGTCTGTCATATTCAACAAAATATGTTTGATATATATATATATATATATATATATATATATATAATACTAATAACCTTATAAATATAAGCAGCTATACTCGCCTGGCAAAACCTTAGGTGTTTTAGCTTGTAAATGAACAAACCAATACCCAAGGGAAAAAAAAACAGTAAAAAAAGAAAGAACTAAGAACATGTACTTCTGGCAAAAATAATCGTCTAGAATGAAAGTTCAATCCAAAGAAAAAAACCTCCGGCACGAGTAAAGTAAAAATATCTAAGTAAAGTGCTCAATATGCTAAGTAGAGCAAACTAATATAAACCTAAAGAGCCAGACAAACCTACCTAGGCAGGCAGCAAGTGACATATTAATATACCAAATTACCTACTAATATGTAGATTTGTATTTCAAACCAGTGCAGGATCACCTTATATGTATATTATTCTTTTAAAATATTCATATAATCTTCAGTTTACCTATACTCATAGTAGTGATCATATATTTTTATGTATGTATGTATATATATATATATATATATATATATATATATATATATATATATATAGAGAGAGAGAGAGAGAGAAGGAAAGGGAGATTGTAAGAGACATATAACCATATCTATAAAGAGCTATCAGATTGCAAATATATGCATGTGTATTTGTGTACACACATACACTATCTTTTTGTTAATATTTGTGTGTGCATTCATATATAGACATGCATATTGATAGATACAGATAAACACAGATGCACACACACTGCATTATTGTCTCTGACGCTAACTATAAAAAGCATTTCATTATATTGTCGGAGGTGGTAATTATGTGAAAAGTTCATTGCTACAGACTCAGGTATTAGTTCTTTACCTACTTTCATTACATTCTACTGAAATATTTCCATATGAAAATTGATACTTTTACTTATTCTTGTCAAAATGACCAATGGAAATGTCCCTAAAGTGGCATTAGCAAGAAGGGTGATGAATATATTTTTTGAAATTGTATTGACAATAAGTTTTTATGAGATTTTTTTTCTTTATTGCTTCATTTGTCTCATTATTTTAACTGAAGCTCATTTTCACTTTTGATTGTTCAACTTACACTATCAGTTATGTGCCATCACTCCATCGTGCCTCCTAAGTCAGTTATGTGCCATGCATGATACATGCTTAGGAGATCATGTATCCTTCGATACATGACTGACGAGGCAGATTTTTTTTCACACAGTAGGTTGCCATTTCTTTCTGTGGTAGACCAATTGCCATCCAAGGCTATAGAACCCAGTCTGTCCTGCTATTTAACCATAGCTGGGGGGAGAAGAAGAGGATTCATACCTTTCCCAAGGCTATTAGCACATAAGTGAATGTAATGGATTCAACTAGAATTCGAACTCGGCTCTTTGATTCCTCAATCTGAGCTGCTATCCATTACTCCAGCATGCCTCCTCTTATACTTACACTATACTAGATTTTATTATGTAAGACAATGTTTGTATTAACTAGCCATTTAAAATTGATAACATTTTCAATATATATTACATATCATGCGATACTACTGTTATGAATAATCAAGAGTGGTCTCCCCTTGTTTTGTTACTCTCCTCTTTGAAAGAGCTATTTCTGTTTACTTTTGTCATTACAGTTATAATATCTGTTCTTAATGAAAGTATTGATATTTTCTTTTGGAGATATGGGATTTTATTCAGCAAAATGAAGTATACATTTTTATTTATAAATTAATGTTAAAGGTCACAAGAGACCTATATTTTGATTAACATTAAATTAATATTTCTTTTTATTTTACTTGACATTTTATAGCCTTCATTAGTCATTGATTTTTGTTTACCTTACTGCCATTTCTACTTGTTTTTTTATTGAATTAATATCTGGAGAGGCTGGAAGCCATTCTGTTAATTTTATATTTTTAAACCTTTTTTTGGCAAGGTGGGCCATAGTCAGCTTTGCAGATTGTAAAGAAAAATTATCTTAGCTGAATATACTCATTAACTTAATGCTTCTTGGTTGTATCCTGTAACACTGAAAAATATTTTGTACACGAAATTAGAATAAATCTGTATTTATCTTGATACCAGCATCAATTCTGAAGGGGCTTACAATTTTACTACTGATAATAGTAGACAAAAAACATTGTTTCTTAACATTGCTGGCTGACTATTTGCATATAAGAGCCCATCCAATATAGCTTTACATTCATCAGTAAAAATATTGTTGAGAAATCAGTTTTCACATACTTCTTTGCCCAACTTACTCTTTTCTCTTTCTGATGTTTACTTAAAAGTGGTAGTTTAATTGCTTTCCTTTCTTTAACAAATGTTCTTCAAATATTTTCTTAGTAGACAATTCATAATTTTTACTGATTACTCTTTTAATATTTTTCATATCTCTTTTTTATGGCTAAATTTTACTTGTTCTTATTTCATCAACGTTTTCAATTTCTACTTAGATTGTTTTTTTTCTCACTGTTAAATTTCTCACAATTTTTAATGTTCTGGTCACTCAATAACCTTATAGTTGGTATTTCCAAAAACTTTCTAAAAAATTGCGTAGCATGATGAAAAAAGCCCCAAATTTGATAAAAATAAAGTTCTTTTTTGTCATTTTGCTTATTCAGAATATTATATTTCATCTATTAGCTTGAAATTACAACTAAAATAAAAGCTTCAAGAAAGATTTTTCATTTTTAAAAATTCATTTTACACCTTAGGTATTGCATTTTTTGTTGAGGTCCCTACTTTATAACATCTGTCTTTATCAAAATTCGTGAAAATATTTATCTATGAAATTAAAGACTAATTATTAGTATCTGTACTATACATTTGGTAAAGTACAGCACAAAGATCTATTTGAACTATTAGGAAAACTCAATCTATTTGGGAAGAATGTTAGAATAATCCAGAACTGATATGGGTAGCAAACCACCTGCATATGGATAGAAAATGAATGTAAAAATAGAGATGGGTGTAAGAAAAGGTGGTGTCTTTTTTTCCAGATTCACTGACCTCTACAGCAAGATTGTCTTAATTTAGGAAACTCGTTAACTAAGATAAGTTTTCCTTTTAATATCTTTTCATAGTTACCTCAAGTTTTTGCATTCATGTTGAGATTATATTAGGGGAGATCAAGATGTGAATGCGTCCTGATGATTAAAATAGGCCATGTAAAAGTTATGAATCACTTCATGTTCCACCCACCAGGTAAACATCTTCCTGATTTACAATTGCAGTTTCTCACTGTAAAATATATGCAAGCAACTATCTGTAGTTGTGACCACCTCCCAGTCATAGGCAAACTAAAAGTAAAACTACAAGATAAAAAAGCAATGCCTAAACTGTAATATGACAAATATTTAACACAGAAAAATTGCAGTTAAGAACAAATATGAACATATTGAATATTTTAAGAGAAACACTAATGACAACAACAAAATAAGTCATCGTAGAGAAAGACAGAAAATAAAAATGTAATGGATAAGAGTTAAAAATTTTTACTTAATGAAAGAGAACAAATAATGCCGAGAATTACTGCAGAATATATAAGTTTAAAAAAAGCATCATAAATAAATGTAAGCAAGCATAAAAGGAATGGTTCAATGAGAATTGTACAGAGATCAACATGCAGCAGAACACAGGTGTGACATGCATGCAAAAATAGATAACATAAGATAGGAAATAAAACATGCACTTTGGCAGGATGTATAGAAGAGGGAACAATTATAATGCAAAAAGAAAACATATTGTAATCATGGAATGTGTGCATAGGAGAGCTTTTCTCTAACATCAATGGAGAGTAACTGATAGTAAACAAAAATATGGGTGGATGGGAGAGACTAAAATCTAAATTTTGATTAACATAAGCCAGTATGAAGAAGCGCAAAACAGCAGGACCAGACAAGATTATCATTGAAATGCTGGCAGACCTAGATATATTTGTAGATAAAGTTACCAAAGTTATCAACAAGATATATAATGACAAGGAAATCAGTAGATCACTCTTCATAGAAGTGCAAGAAAAACCAAGTAAGAATGGATATAAATTCCATCAAACAGTGAACATGTGTTATGTAACTAATAATTAGGATTCTGTTGTAGATCATAACAGAACTGGGCTGAAAATCAAGAATGATGCAATTTTTCTTGATCATGATGTTATCATAGCTTGCACTAGAGGTGCTGAAAGGTCCATACCTATGCTTTACAGATTACACAAATAGTAATGGAGAGTTTAGCTGTTCTCTTATAAGGAAACATTTGATATTCATTGACTGAAGAGTTAGCATTACTACCTGTTAAAATTTATAAAATCTTTCTCTTAAAACAGGAAAATAGGTTTGTCAAGTTCAATGGCTGTTATCGTTCTCTCTAGTATTGATGGAGGTTTTCTTCCTAACATTTTGTTTTAAGTAGTGTGGAAAGTTAACATCTTGATTATGTCATTATTTTCACATCTAGCTATGTTTGCTATCCATTTTAGTTGTTTCTGCTATTGAAAATCCTCAAATGATGTGGTTTTTGATATTTAGTACAATTCTTTGTTATTCTATCACACCAGTCATTTGCTAGAACAAGTTGTATGTCATGCATGACATCCATATGAAAGTCTTGATCTGACAAGACTATTTAAGAACATGACATGAGTCCTATGGTTAATGTTTAAGTTTTGTAGCATCTTGGGCATAAATTCCTCCAGTGCAGCTCATTTAATGTTCAATTTTCTTATCTCCTATACTAAATTAGTTATAACGGAGGTATTCAGTAAAATGTAACATGAAAAATTACTTGGAATAATAGTAATGATTGATGAGCATGGGAACAGTATTCAAATATTCTAAAACCTTTACTGGGAACAGCCTGCATGTGGAGAAATGATAAGAGAACATACAAAAATAGATTAAGATGAATATATGTTATCTCATCAAATTTATTTAACCTGTACAACAAGATGATTCAAAGATTAATAAAAAGCTACCAGTATTAATTATTGGTAGACATAACCTTAAAAGATGCACTATGTAGACAACACTGTATTAATGGAAATTCTAAAGGAAATATAAAACAAAATAAGAATAAAACAAAAAAAGAATAGCCCATTTTACACTATTTACATTGTTTGAACTGCTGTTTTCATCTTTATTGTCATATTCACAACATTTTGGCTATTCAGTATCTGTCTATATTTCTGAGATGAGGTATTATGTACACTATTTACATTATTTGGACTATTGGCCTCATCTTTGTTGCCATATTTATTACAACGTTTCAGCCGTTGTATGCTTCGGCCTTCTTCAGGTGGTTGGAATGTCGAACTGAACCCTTTATTTCCTTCACTGGGGTAGACTGTTCTAGTTCCACGTTCCGTGTCTAATGGATGTCAGTTATCAGTTATCTCCTGTTAATTCCTCTCTCCAAGTTCTCCACTGTCTTAACCGGGTATCGAACTCACACTCTTTGGGTCCTGTCACTGGATCTAACCAACATCTTTATCCACTGGGTCATGTGTCCTTGAGAACAGTTTCAGTTATTTCTCTTTTAGTAACTAAACTCTCCAAGTTTTTGTTCACCTCTGCTGTGGCCAGGTATTGAACTCATAACTCTTTGGGTCAAGTCTCTGGATTACTACAACCAACACTTTATCCACTGAGCTATGTATCTTGAAGAAGTCCAGAGTGTACAACAATCAAAATGTTGTGAATATGACAATAAAGATGTAAATAGTATAGACAGATGAAGAATGGTCTAATGCTTAATTCTAAGATGGAATGCATGTTTGAGTAACATAGGGTATGAGTTATATATCAAAGAAATAAAAATCAAACAGGTACAGACATTTAAACATCAGGGTAGTCATAGAAAATGTGAAAATGAAGGTACATAGGATAAGGAAAGAAGACTCAGAAACTGTACAAGGTAATAAGAGATTGGAAAATGTTACAGTGTATGTGAGAAGCAAGACTATATTATAGTGATTAAAACCTACAAAAAATTACTGTCAACAGTCAGTAAGACAGCTGAAACTTTTGGGAAAACAAGAAGAGGAAAGAATGCTAGGAGACACTCAGGGTACAAATTAAAGAGAAGTTGGGCAGAAGAGCAAGTAAAACCTACTTGACAAGTTTTAGTGAATGGATGACAGAATCAGATAACACAAGGATAAACGGACGACATAAAAAGACAGACAAAAAAACTTTCTGATCAGTATTGACCATTCTTTTTTTTATAAAATTTGAATTTAAATCTTACGTTACGGTCCTGAATGACAACAGATACTACTCTAGAAAGTATTTTGTTTAAATAGTATCTTTGTAAAAGGTGAAGAAATTGTTTTTTTTTCTCTTTTTGTGACTTAGTTCATTTGTCTTTTTTACCACCCTATATTATGTGCGATTGTCTAAATTGTTATGTATTGATAAATATATATATATATATATATATATATATGTGTATGTATTTGTTGAGAATTATCATTCATTCTTTTTCTCTATCTGAGTGTGAGCTTGTAAGTTTATGTATACTAGTATATGTTTTAGTATCTTTTCATATGAACATTAACAAATATCTGAAAGTGTATTTGTAAGTAAATGAAAATATAATGTATTTTAATGTCTGTGTGTATGTGTCTGTGTATATATATATATATATATATACACTTTTGCTTTGCATATACATGTATGCATACATATGTGTGTATGTATATATATATATATATATATATATATATATAGTGTGTGTGTGTGTGTGTGATTGTATGCATAATTAATCTATGTATATTTTTTTCTTTTCAACATTGCCTGCAGCTTTGAAATGTGTTACTTCTTCATCTTCTCTTGCAAGGAAAAGCAACACGTAATTTAGATGTGCATTTTTTGGTTTTATTTTGTCTTTTTTATTTGTGTTTTTTTTCTTCTTTTGGTTTTGAGAAGGCGGGGAAGAATCACATTTCTGTTCGCTGACAGCAATCAAAGATAAGAAATTAAGACCGAATAAATTTAGAACTGAAATTTGAAGCCGTGCAACAAGAAGCCCAAAAATTACTTCAACTGAAACAAGAGGATGAGATTTTATAAGCATGAGAATGAGACCTGTCTCTCTCCCTTTCCCATGAAAAAGAAAAATAGTGAAAATGATAATTATATTTGAACATTATGAAAATTATACTATTAAATATTCAGAATAATAAAATTTAGTTTTCTTGATTTTATAAATATATATTTTGCCAGTTTGTTTTTAAAGTTTCTTTCTTCAGGTAGATATTGTTGATGCACCATATCTACTCAAAATTTCTGTACTTTCATTTTAAAATGATCTTTTTGTTTAAATTGGTTGGAGTTACTGCTTTGGCATCATTTATATATGTATATATATATATATATATATATATATATATATATATATATATATATAATCATTCATTTCTTGGCATCAATAGGAAATTTTCAGGTTATATGTTTAAGCAATATTGATTTTAAAAGAGGCACTACTAATTCTATTCTAATTTTTTTGAATCAACAAACATATATGGAAAAAAATCTATACCTAAAAATTACAAAATATATATTATTTATGTTTTTTATTTAAATTAGAAAAACAAGTTTTTCTCTCAGAAATACATTAAAGAAGGTTAATATATTAAGTTTGAAAATTCTGGAGATATGTATTTAGCATGTTAAAACAACTATTCCAGTTACTTTCCAAAATTGTATTCATAAGTTAGTAAGAGTTTTGAGGGTCAAAACATTTCTTGTCTTTTATGTCATTTTGAAAGTGGAATGCCAGCCATAAAACTGAGCCTCATGCGGTCCATCCTGATCTAAATACATGAAAACAAATGTGTTTCTATAGTGATAAGATGCCAATCAAAAATCAATGCTTTATGACTCTGCTCTTGTTTCATTTCACATGTCCAGGGGCGAAAGCAATGCAGGTTTTCACTTGCCAAGTGGTGATTTTGGGGACATTTTAATGAGAAAGAAAGATACCCACTTTACAGTTTATCTAAGACAGCTCATCTACTCAATTGAGAACTTTATGTGTGATTTGATCAGAAAGGTTAAAAGATTTGGAATGCTGTCAAGACAACTATCTCAAGAATCTGAATGGCTTGCAATTTTAAATAACACTTTATCCTATATGTTATGATAAGACATATATAACTACACACACACACACACACACACACACTTATGTCTATATGATTGTATAATCATTTTGCTATCTCTTTCTCTGGCAATTTGAAATATCACTCTAGCCAATATTAGGATAAGACACATACAGATAGGAATATATCATTTTCTATATAAATTCAGCTGATTCTAACCACACATCTGCACACAGCATTTATATGCACATGTGTATTAAATACACAGAATAAATACAAATTCTCTCTGGAATATATCTGGCCATTTTGAATATCTGAAGAATAGATTCCATGGCCTTAAGGCAACTAGTTATTCAATCAGGTGTGATCTTACTACACATGCATGAACATATACTCTCCCATAGGGTTACTCATTTCGCAGGAAGAGGCTAATGAATGTGCTTTTGTCATATGTTTTACATTTGCAATGATGAGCAAGCAGATTATTCATATTTGGTGCAGAAATTTTTGGCAAAATATCACATTGCCCAGATCCGTCAGTCCTACAGCACTGTACATTTTCAAAAATAAAAAGATTGCCATTGAAATTCTATCATCAAATTAAAGAGAATATGACAAGGCAGCTGATGGTAAGCCTGAAAGTGTACTTTCTTGATGTTTCCATTTACTCATTGATTATAAATAGGTAGATATTGGATAATTTCCAAATAACCTTATATATATATATATATATATATATATATATATATATATATATATATATGGGAAGCCATCCCTCTTTTATGCAAGTTTCATTAAAAACAACTGATACGTTTTTTAATGTCATTTTTCTTGTGTTCTTATAATTTTCATGTGCTGACCATGTTTGGAAAGTAAAACATTCCTATAACTTTAGATACAGAAAACAGTCCATACATTCAGTTAAAAGTAAAACTAAAATCATCCTTAATAATGTCAAAAAATATAGCTGAAAGCACTCGGACATGCAGAATGTTCAGACAATTTCTACATAATTTATGTCCAGAAAAGAAGAAAATTACAAAAACAAAAGAAAAATGAAATGTGTGTGTGTGCATGTATATATATATATATATATACACACACACACACACACACACACAGACACACACACAACACCAAAATAATATGACAATGACAAGTTCAAATCACAAACTTACTCATGCAGAAGTTCAAATATTTAACAAATTTCTTGTTTTTTACCATTCCATGATTTCAAGTTTCATTTCAGCCTGGCATTGCATAAAGCTTGAATTTATGGAAAGTTGAGGAACAGGAAATTATACATATATATCTATATCTATCTATATATATCTATATATATATATATATATATATATATATATATACACATGTGAAAATTAAGTTAAAAATTTTTTTGTGTAACACCTTTTGTACTTTGAGTTCTTCATTGGATTATAGTGATGTTTACATCACTGCAACTACATATTTGTACAAAGGAGAGGGTGCAGTGAAATTTTAAACTTTTTTGTAGGACTCATTATGGTGCCCAACTAATGCATTAGTCAGATTATAATTTTGATTTAAAAGATTCTCCTTTTTCAGCATCCTAGGAAGATCTGTTATCACGGTGCAGGATAACAAGTGCAATAAAAATATAAAGAAAAAGAAAAAACCTAAATGAAATTGGATAGACTATATGTCAGATACATATTACAAAAATAATATTTAAAGGTTTAAAATTTCAGCATCTACTCTCCTTTGTGCACTTGTGCAGTTACATCACCATAAACATCACTTTTATTCAATGAAGTCCTAAAGGATGAAGCATGTCACATTTTCCAATTGGTGATTAATTTTCCTAATATAGATATATATAAGAATAAATATATATATATATATATATATATATATATATTTATCTAACATATAATCAAAATCTATATTATTCTGTTGTTCAAAGTGACTTTCTTTTCAAGGTCATTCCTTTTGGAAGATTCTAAAATCAGTTCAAGTGTATTGTCAATCAATTGTCCACAGGTCATTTTTTTGTTAATAAAAGATTTCTCCATTTTTTTTTTTAAGTTCATGTACTTTATCATCTGATTTGGCAAGCATTTTTTCAAACATGAAAAAAAGAAGTTTCCAATTCGAACTCAACAGTATTTAAGAGATGTACTGAAAGTTCTCAACTTATTATGAGCTTTACAGAAATAATTCAGCAACTGAATTGATGACCTTCAAAGGTTTGTTAAATGAACATGATCACATTGAAAATACGATCATCAAAAAATAATATCAATTATATATGATGGCTGTGACTCACTTTCAAGTAATAGCATTGCTTCACAAATTCTCAAATATAGGCAGTGCAGATGGTGCTGTTTAGTTCTGCAACACTGGGCAATTCTTGCAGTAGTTATTTTAGTCTACCAACTAAGGAAAGTACTTTTGCACACTCACTATAAGTAAAACAGTCATATATATATATACACACACCAGCTGAAAATTTCTTGGCCTAACCAAAAAGATCTTGCCCACAAAAACTTGATGGATCATTTAGTCAGATTTTGAAAAGCAGATCAAGTACTTCAGCAAACACTTTTAAGAAGAAGATCTTTCATTAGTCCTTCTAGATTGGCAATACAAAATTACCCATAGTTTTAAAAAATAAAAAATACATCTTTGCTTGAACACTGTCAACAGAAGCAATAACAAAAGTGGGTAGTATATATAAACTTAAAAAGAAAATAATAATGTAATCAAGCTGTTAACTTTTCACACTATCTTAAGCATAAGGTTTGAAAGGAAACTACCATCAGTATTTAAAAGAGTGATAAGAATTAGTGAGAGACTAATTTCCTGAAAAACTGTCTTAATAAAAAGATCTTATAAATTTAAACAGTCAGTAATGTTAGGTGTTTAGCTAATACAGTGCAGCATGTGTCATAAGTTCAGCAGAAGAGGATAATAGCTGTGGGGAATGATTGAAAGACAGTTAAAAATTTAGAAATGGTTTTATATGTCATAAATAAATATGATTTCAAAATTTCAAATATTATTATGTATTACTTGTAATTGTATGCATGAGTTCCAGTATAAATAGATATAAATAGTTATTGACCGATTTTATCATTGTGAAAATTCTACATTATATCAAATATTAAGAATATAGTAAGTAGGCTCCACAAATTGGAGGAGAGATTTATCAATGATAACTTTGAATCCATGTCTATCTCTTTTTAACGTTTTCTCCATTTTTTATTTCAAATGTACTTTTTATCACATAAAATTTGGTGAGGTGTTCGCAAATTATAATTCCCAAAAAAATGCTGCCAGCGAAAAAAGTTTGGGAACCACTTAGTTAATACATGCCAAAATACCATATATATATATATATATATATATATATATATATATATATATATATATATATATTCATTCATGCTTGAAAGTAATCCTCACGCAATGTGGGTTGGATAATATCTCACTAATTTATATATATTAGTTAGTCATTGGGGCATTATGGGTAATAAAGTCAGTTATTTCTAGTTTATTGTGTTATTCAAATGGCTATTAGATAGGCAGGAACAGTTATTTGAAATTATTCTAAGAGCTATTGATTAAAACTAATTACAGGCTGGAACACAGTTATTTTATAGTTATTGCATCTGGTTATTAGTTATAATTATCTAGGTTTAATTTTCATGATTTTATTCATTCTATTTAAGTTACAGGTTTGAGATTTACACTTTTATTTATTATTAATTACTTTAGCATATTTTGTATTTATTCATTATTTACTACTGATTATTATTATTAAATTTACATAATTTACACACTTGTGGGTATGCTTGTATGTTATTTTTTTTCTTTTATTTACTTATTTATTTATGTCACTCTGGTTATCTTAATTCTTTTGTTTTGTTTTAAGTATATTACATTATTTGCATTATATTTAAAAAATATATTAGTGTTTTTCATTGTCAGATTTTTAGTTTTCAAATAATTTTTTTAATCAAGTTTACACCAAGCAAGGCAGTAAAGTGTGGTGTGGAAAAATTAAAAACAGAAATATTACAAGAAAAAAAAAGTAATCAGGAGGATAGCGATTGATATTGCATTTAAATATTTGAAGATTAAAGTTGGCTGGAAAGCATGGATCCAAAAGGGAGTTCCACAATTAAGGCAGTAAAGCCACTAAGACACAAGGGGTTACAGGGTGTGTAAGAATTAGAAACAGAAACATTACTAATGAACAAGAAAAAAAAGAATAATCAGGAGGACAGTGGATAGGGATTGATATTGCATTTAAATTTTTTTAGATTAAAGTTGGCTGAGAAGCATAGATCTTGAAGAGACTTCCACAAGCAAGAAGTGTGACAAAAGCAACAGTTAGAATAGAACTTACACTTACATCTTGCCAACTCAACTGTAAATTGATGAGATCTTGATGCTAGTCTAGTACTGTGCTTAAATTCAAAAAGTCTGAAGAGTTCATCTGATAAATTATCATAAAAGTATTTATAGCAACCTCACAGCAGTGGGAAAGTGAATGAAGCTAAGCCACCAGATCAGGACCAATAATATTGCTAATTCTTCTTTGGATCTTCGTGAGGAGCTTGAGGTAAATAGCAGGAGCACCAGACCATTCTTTGGAGCAATAATGCATTGGAATGAACTATTCAACAACCCTTGAAATATATGTAGTCATTAGTATTTGTAACCTAAGTATTTAATTAAATATTTTTTTCTCTTTTTTTCTTCTGTACAAACTCAATGAAAGCAATTTCTATCTATAGAGCTATCTTAAAGAGCTTTTTTTTGTTTTTTATCTTCATAGCTGTTGCTAACCTCCAGGAGAGCAATTCACTGCACCTTGTTGGTCTCATAGTTTCTGGTGGAACGGTTATATTAAATCAATGGATAAATCTGTTTCAGTCTCTTTCCAATAACCATAACATAGCTTCCCTGTGCCTTTTCTATAAATATTTTCATGGTAATTGTTCTAATGAGCTTTCTTCTTAAGTACTTTGATTTCATGAATTTAAAGTCAGTACTTGATTGGCAGCTAGATTCCATAATTTTATAGTGGAGATGGCTGGACGTGATTTTAAGTTTTATACTAACAGTTTCTTCTCTTGCATGTCTGCCTTCAAAAATTTAAATCACCATTATCTCTCTCTATTGTCCCCACTCAGTTTCTTTTGCTCCCAGTAATCCCTTGCATCTTAGTGGCTTTATCACCTTGCTTGGGGTGAAAGGATTAAAAAAAATGTGATGAACATTTGTGATTGAACAGTGATTCCAGTATACTGATCTTGCAAGCCATTGATTTTTATCTTTACTAATTTCTCTTCTAGCATTGTACAAGACGCTTTTAAGCTTTTCAATGTGAGGAGTTGTCCTCGAAGAATATAGCCTTGTGCCATTTTTGGTTTAGAGTAATAAACATACAAAAAGAAATAGTACTTTTGTAACTAATATGACATGTTTCACACTCTATGTCCTTTTCATGAGTACAGTGTGGCTTACATCCAAAACTTTTAGAAAGCTTTTAAAAGCTGCCATGACCTTCCCAAATCTTGCATTTCCAATACAATAGCGATGCCTTTGACAAAAAGGGGGGAAAATAGTCATAACTGGGATCCTGTAGTCACAAAAACATAAATCACAGGAAGAAATTTCCCAAAGGTGAGGTGTCCATCTTTGCATTAGTTGTACAGATCAAATAGAAACATGTCATAGAAAAAAATTGTATTTTTAGTGGTTCAGTCAACTGGAATTTCTTTCTCTTTCATTTTTTTCTGTCAGTTTTCTTTTTTTTTTTCTTCGTTTTTCAATTTCTTTCCTTCATATATTTGTGAGGTGGGAAGGAGGTTTAATCTTTACTTTTTGCTACCTCTCTGTAGACATCACCTTGAAATTATTTGCTGTGACATCTCCATTTTCTTTAAGTGTGTTGTCAGCTCTCACAGCCAACAAGTCCATTTAACAGCACTGCCAAATGTCGAAGAATCTGATCATAGTGTATTAGATTTATATCTGTCACTTTCAAGTTACATATTGTCATACAATGGCTTGTTGGCTAGCATAAGAATCCTTCTTTGCTTGTACCAATATCCATTTTCCTGACAGAAAATACTACAAGTCTTTTTCTCACAAAGAAGATTAATTCTTATGAGTTGCTTGTGGGTTAATGTTACTTGAAAGTCTGTCTTTCAATATTGAAAATAAAAACAATGAGTATAAGTGGTATTTTTGCTCCCAACCAAAGCAGGTTTCTAAGATTCATTTACCAGTCAAACTTTAGAGAACAATGACATTATTATTTTATTTCAGTCCATTTTTATTTATCTATTATTTGTTAATTTTTATTAATTTCTCCAATAATGCTTGATTCATAGTTTTTACAGGTACACACACATATATATATATATATATATATATATATATATATATATATATATATATATATATATATATATGCTAAATTCTTGGCTTTCTTAGAAAACAACTTTTTAAAAAGTGTTTTTAATGAAACGAAAAAAATCACCCAATATGTCACCAAAGGAAAACACTTCCAAGGTTAAAATATTTTTGTAGTGAAAGAGATAATCAGCTACCTCGAAAAAGAGTTTGTTTTGTGTGCGATCTGCCGAAGAAAAATAACCAAAAAGTAGTTAGCAAAAGAAAATCTACTTTAAGTACTAGAATCTATGCTAATATTCTTCCCTCCCCTGAATGGTGTGACCAATCAGAAAAATCTCTCAGTGAACAAAAGCCGTTGTTCTTCATTTATAAAGGCAGGAGATTTTCTAAACTTGGGAGACGAACACGCATTTTTGCTGGTGAGAAGTGAAGGTTGGACGTGTGACCACATTTTGTTGTTTCTATGCTGCTTGTTGGACTGTTACAACGGGCTATCATTTGAACTGTGATTTTGCTACAAGTGTTGCGGTTGAGAGACAGAAGAAATCTATTGGAGACGTTTGTTGCTACTATAAGTTGACAGTCTTTTCTTTTCTTTATAACCACAATTTTATAAATTGAAAAGTCAGTATTAAGATCATTAATGGAAGAATATATGGTTGTTAGCAAAATGTAGAGCTCAACATGTGAATTACAAAATGGAGATGTCAAAATCAAGCAAGTACAGAAATTTAAATATCTAGGAAGTGTTTTAACAGGTGACAGAAAATGTAACTCTGAAATCCAAAGGTGCATTCTAAAAGCTAAGCAAAGTATTAAGAAAAGAGTAATGAACAGATATCTAATATCAGTCTTCCTATATAGCAGTGACTACTGGACAATCTCCTTGCAGATGAAGAAGAGACTTGAGGCAACAGAAATATGGTTCTATAGAAGAATGCTGAGAATATCATGGACTGAAAATGCAACCAACAACAAAGTTTTAGAGAAAACGGAAATGCGAAAGAGACTTATGCTTAGCATCAGAAAGAGTTGAAATCTCTAGGACACATAATTAGCAAAAAGGACTTAGAAAATCACTCAGTGCTCATTAAATAAAGATAGGGTGGGAAATAGGAGTCTAGATTGAAGTACCTTTTGTGCTTAATTAGCTTTTTGCAACTTTATTTATAAATCCCATCATAAATAACTAAAATAAACCTATTATACATGGGAAACCTTTTAGAGTTGCTACGTTCATACACTTGTAAATAAAGGAATTGCCATAACAGCCATCAAATATATAAGCATTTTTAAGAGTTTCTCCCATTAGGTTTATGTCAATAATACATACATGGAATAATTGATATTATTACAAGGGCCATTTCTATAGAAGCCTTACATGTACTGACGAATGAGTAAGTCCCTTGACACTCCTGGCTTGGATAGATTTATCAATACTCCAATTCAATAAACAGCTTATTAATACACATAAAGGTTTTTTTCTCATCTGTTAAGGTTTTATAAAAAGTGTTATATGGAGCACATACAGGGCACAAAACAGTTTGATCACAGTCATAAATGTTCTGGTAAAAAATGTGGGACAATTTACCATTACAATTTGGTCATGCTGTATAAGTGTGGAATGATCAGAACAATTTCTAGCAAGATGAGTTGGTTTTAACCAATCAAATTGAACCAAAGGGAGACAACTATATCTAATGGTCAATTGTTGTGCAAATAATATATCTTTATGGTAATCATTTTCCTTTAGTTTAGTTCATTTAATGTACCAATCAAATTAATACCTTCCTTATTTTTTACGTTACAAAAATGTTTTGCTCAATCTCTTATCCTTTATAATTAGGTACACACTGCTGTCTTCATTTTCAAGAATAGTAACTACTCAGCAAATAAAAATTCTTTAGAAAGGCATGATCTCAATTCTTTCTGTTGCTAAATCCAATTTCAAGTACTCACTTAACATTAATGAAAAAGTAGTACACTGTTTACATTATTCAGACTATTGTCCTCATCTTTGTTGCAATATTTATTAAAACGTTTCAGCCGTTGTATGTTCCAGCCTTCTTCAGGTCATTCGAATGTCGAACTGAACACTTTATTTCGCTCACTGGAGTAGACTGTTCTAGTTCCACGTGCCATGTTTAACGGATGTCAGTTATCAATTACCTCCTGTTAATTCCCCTCTCCAAGTTCTCCCCTGCCTTAACCGGGTATTGAACTCACACTCTTTGGCTCCTGTCACTGGATCTAACCAACACCTTTATCCACTGTGCCATGTGTATTGGTTAAAGCAGTGGAGAACTTGGAGAGGGGAATTAACAGGAGATAACTGATAACTGACATCCATTAAACATGTCACGTGGAACTAGAACAGTCTACCCCAGTGAGTGACATAAAGGATTCAGTTCGACATTCCAACCACCTGAAGAAGCTTGAAGCGTACAACGGCCGAAATGTTGTATTAAATATGGCAACAAAGATGAGGACAATAGTCCGAATAACGTAAATAGTGTACATAATACCTCATCTCAGAAATATAGACAGATACTGAAAAAGTTATAACTGAATTGATTTATATTTCTTTACTTAAGGTCTGTTCACAAACCAAACCACAAATTCATCGTTGAGTTTGAGAAAATTTTCAAATAACTATGGTAAAGCATTAAAAGATATTAGATTAAGTGAATATTCTACAAATTTTTATTTACTGGTTATTAAATCACCAAGACAACTTTGAAGCCACCTTATGAGTACCTCTAGAATAAGACTAGTGTTCTTGTTAATAGAGTTCCTCCGTAAGTCTGTCCCAAGTACACATTGGTTTTATATTTTTTTCATCTGATCATTCAACCATTTTCCCTTTCCGAATTATTCATTCACTAGTTCTGACAAGGAATGAAAAAAAAAACAAAACACAAGTGGGACTTGCTCCCATCTTGACTGCTTAATGGCACATGTCAGCTGTCCATGAATTTTAAGTTCCTATCGCTCAGTCAAATCTATTCTTCTGTATGCTAGAGAGAAATTGGAAATTTGCACACTATTGTTATCATTTCTATTTTGTTATTTCTTTTACTCTGTTTTCTTTTGATGAAAAAAGAAAACACTGCTTTTGTGTTCATCATCTTCCCTGTGTTGGTGACTTTCAGTGACAAGAATATTGACTTTTAAACTAATAACCAATGCAAGGATTTCTGGATGCATTTTCGATTTTAACTGTCCATACTCTTTCCATAATGTTTTGTTTTCTTTGGCATTTCTAAGGAATAAGAACAGAAATATCATAGTTGACAGAACAGTCTAGATAGATATTTGAAAACTGAATTTTTCATGATTATGTGGGTAGTTGGAGAATGGGACATTTTTTTTCTTCGGGACTTTTGAAACTTATTTCTTTGTATTTATTCTCCCCTTTCTCAGAAAGAAACCAACTTCGTTTTGATTTATAGCAAAAGTAGACAAATAGCAATAATTTCTATTTAATCACTAGACTCTCATGACTTTTAATGATTAAAAAACTTCTGATCGTTATGATTCAAAGAATCCAATGTTTTAGTCAATAAAAACTTAGGGTAGTTAATTTTTTTTTTTCCTGCAAAGCTTTTTTCTATATGAGAAAAATACAACCAGAAAAATGTAGACATAATACCTTATATAGGTAGGCTAATACATCTAAGGAAGAAACCAACCAACCAACCACTAAAAATTAAATTTGAAATATGGCAAAAATCTCTAATCTAAGTTGGCTTTGGTTTGGTTTATTTTGTTTTACAGCATATCAACCTCAATGGGTTATTTACTGCCGACAACATTTTTAGGATAGATTCATATGAATAGAGTATGTATTCTTTGGTTTAGATTGGTTTGGTTTATTTTGTTTTACGGCATATCAACCTCATTGGGTTATTTAATGCTGACAAAAAATTTTTATTGCTGGTAGTATTTTGTTTTGTCAAAAATCTTTTTCTGGTAATATATTTCCTTCAAAATTGTATTGCTGGTGATAATTTTTTTCAAAAAAGTATTGCTGGTAACAGTTAACTATTTGCCCATAGCTGGGACCCTAACAGGTGCTACCACTCCAGGTCAGGGTGGACCTGGGAACACCAGCAATTAAGAGGTGGTTCCACGCTCCTCAAAGCATCCTGATAAGAGGCCTTGCTGCTGGATGTAGTTTAACGTTAATCTAAGTTGGGATCAAAAGAAATAAAAGAAAAAACAAGATGCACAAAATAAATTAGGAATATATAAAAGTGACAAGCAGATTTAATAACAGAAAAAAAACAGTTGACATGAATCAATTTGCATGCAAGTTTACACAAATGAGATATTTTTAATGACAGATTAAGCTGGTACAATAATTCAGATGAAAATAAGACCACAATGGAAATAGAAAAGAAATATTAAAATATTTACCACCAAAAGAATTGGTCAAGAGAATAGTAACATAATCATTTCATAATAAAAGCAATATTTCAGTATTTACCAAGTGAGATAGCCTAGTGGGAGAAATAGTCTACAAATTATCACATTGTAGTAGTCAAGAGTTAGTCTCTGCTGCTGCCACTGGTTGCTTCACTGTCCAAAGTGCCTTGGAGTAGCTACTGGTGGCCTGGATAAGTTTGCCTGTTGTGGAGTCCATCACTAATGCATGCCTCGTCGAATCTTCCTCTGTGGGTGGAATAGTGAATTTATAGGGAGTCAGTTTCTCAGAAACAGCAGCTTTGAAAACCATGTGAGCTTTTTTTCTGATTGGTCAGAACAGAAGTTTTATGACCCTGCTATTTTTTAGATAGTATTCAAGAAGTGGGTATGTGGTGTCAGACAAAATTAAGGGCTGTTTTTGTTATATAGGTTGTAATGCGGAAATGAAGATTTTCATTTGTGTTAAAATTAGAGTTCCAACAGGGTATGACAGGCATTTTGTAGTTAACACAAAAGGTCTGCTATGCAAATGACTAAAGATGATAAAGAAAGCATTTCTTATTAAGTGATGGCAGTATTGCATACGTGTATTACATACACAAAGAAATGTATGATCATATATGATGACATATATGTTTACATTTCAACTCAATAAGCATATGTAATAATATCTACCAGAAATATCTGATCACATAAGCTTACACATTGCAAGCAGGAATTACTGGTCAGAAGTGGATTCACAAAATCTTACTATTGTTCTATTATTTTCATGTTTTTTTGTGGCATAATATTACAGCTGATTTATTTTTTAGATTTCTTGAAATATAGATTGCAGTGAGATTACTTTATATTTCCGTTTTTTATCTCCTCAATAAAAAATGAAAACAGTTTAATCCTATCAGCCCTTAAAAGATATCAATTGTTAAATCCCAGGAGTCATGACCAAATTGTTGAAAACCTGAATATCTGATGTTAGTGCAATTAAATTTCAAAAACTGTTGAAAATCAAGTGTTACAAGTTGATTTTATAGCAAAGTAAATTCATTTAGAAAGTTATAGATTTGTTGGATGTTAACAATGAAATACAGCTACCAAATTGTGGGCACATTTAGGTACCCCTGGACTGTAAGCATGTGAAACTTGCAGGCACATTTGGTCACCTTTGAGCTTAAAGGGTTAACAAATCAGAGGATAGGGTTCTAAAGTTTCAGTCATTGCTAATATTTTGACAGGAGAATACAGTTATAGAAGAAAAGGATCTATTGTTATCAAATAATTGACCTTTCATTGATATGAAAATATCAAAGAATTCACAATGCCAGAGCCAAAAAGAATGCAAAGTTATGTTAAAAGCAATTAAACAGAAGCCAGTTACTAATGATTTAAAGGTTTATGAAATAATTAAAATACTTACTCTCTGAAATTCAGACAGTATTTACCGGGTTTAAAATTGTCCACGTATGACAATAAAATGCATCCAACAGCAAGGACTCTGATCAGGATGTTTTGAGGAGCATGGAACAACCTCTTAATTTCAGGTGTTCCCAGGTCCACCCTCACCTGAGGTGGTAGCACCTGTTAGGGTCCCAGTTATGGGCAAATAGTTAACCCCTAACATGGGGTCAAAACATATGAAAGTGTAAAAATAGGTTTTAATATCAGCAATACATTTTTGTAAAAAAATTATTACCAGCAATGAATTTTTGAAGAAAAAAATATTACCAGCACTACATTTTTGAAAAAAATAATACTAATTCATAATCTATTTACACAAACCTATCCTAAAAGTCTTGTCTACATTAAATAACCCATTGAGGTTGATAGGCTGTAAAACAAATGAAAGCAAAATTGGTCAGATCATATAACAGCATAATTGTCCATTCCACAAAATGTTAAATATCTAAAAACTACTAAACAATTTGAGTTTCTTTCTTCCAGGTTTTTAGATAAGATATTTAGGCATGTTGACACTATTTGTCATCAGAATGAATGAAAAACTCTTTGAATTATTCAGCTACAAAGAGAACAGGTTAAAATAATTTTGTGTCAAATGAGCAATGGTGAGAGGAAAAAGATCATTCAGACCTTCAGTAATGGTACCAATATTTATACTCTGGCTCCCATCTCCAAAGTCCATTCAAGAACCATCAAGAGAATGGTAAATAATTTTAAAAAAAGAGGGAATAGTAGATAGGAAAACTGGACCAGGAGGTCACAGCAGGAAGAGGGGTCATCATTTCAACTTAGAGCTAAAGAGAGCAATTAGAAAAGATCCACTTCAATCCATAAGACGTTTGGCAAATGAGAAAGGAGTTTCAGCTATGACAGTCCAAGGAGCAGTGACAAAAAGACTTGAAAATGAAATTATACATGAAACATGTGAGGCATATTGTTACTCCAGAACATGAATTTAGAAGGTTAGAGAGGGTAATCAATTTGAATGAGTTGGAAAATGATCTTGGAATATATATATATATATATATATATATATATATATATATATATATATATATATATTTGAACTTTTTTTTATCCTTCATGAGCTTCTGATCCTTAGCTATGACTAATTGATGATGAACATGTGGTTTTCATTTCTGATCATTTTCAGCATGATTCTGTTAAGCTTGGAGAGTAATTATACATTTTTATTGCTCAAAGTAGAGTCCAATAGTGTTATAAAAACCTTGGAAAATTTCCAGTAAGATATTTTTAATCATTTCTAAGATACAACAGTTCAAAGTTTAATCTAACAAATGGACAATTTTATTTTTACACCCAGTAAATCTCAAAGATGTTAAGCCAGTTTTATTCAGTGTAAATGCTGCAAATTTTAAGTGAAGGGGCCAGCATGTTCTTATATTCATCATTTTCATCCCTCAAGAAAGGGAAAAATCCTTTTGGTAAGCTACATCTAACAAACAACTGTGTATTATTTTCACTCACTTTAATAAGCAAGTATGTTTAAATGAAAGGGAAAATAGCCTCAAAGTTGTTGGCATTATTAGAAACTTGAGTAAACTCTATTTTCTCACTTGAATCATTTTCAGCTCCAAGGTATTGATTATTTTTGTGCTAGCAACATTATCTTATGTTGATCTGTTTGTAGCACTTATTCATTTATTTATGGGGCTGGGTTTTTTTATGCTGTTATTTCTCTCTTGTTATAAAACTGAACTCATCTTGTATCTTACTATAAGTCTTCAGAACAAACCTAAATTGAGTTAGTTACAACTCATGAGTTCTTATTGATTTTCTACTCTGTTATGTTTTGTTTCAAAAGGGGCCTTGCTGGAGAATTCATTCTAATTATTTATTTCTTACAATTAAAATGCACATTGTTTTTAGTATTTCAGGGCCAAATATTTCATGCAATTCTTGTCAATCAATTATGGCCATGATATCAAAGTTTTTGTTTTTTTTTAGAATTAGTAATATATAGTGGTTTCTTTTTTTTTAGATTTTGTTTTGAATGTTTTTCATAAATTCAGTATGTGATGCATAGTATTAAAACTATCTATATATCTGTTTACTTGTATATACACATGAATTTTTTATTTTTAGATATCTCACTCAATCTCTCTCTCTCTTGTTTTGCTATATTTATGAGTAAAAGTGATCAATATCAATAATAGAGTGTCTGTAAATATATTAACTCCACATCAAGTAATGACAGTATATTTTATGCTTGAATACAATCTTCAGGACACTCAAATCCTCAACTAATGTCATGCTTCATGAGACTAGCTTGTTAACTATTGTTCTATCGTGAGGTGCTCAGTATATGTGTAAAATTCTGTTTATATTTCTTTTAAATAATAAAATCTTTTTATATACAGTGGAAATGAAGGACTTTTGAAATATCTTTTGTGATTTTTTTTTGTGTCCAATCAAAATGTATATTTTTTAAATATGTTTTGGCACTTAACCACCATCAAGCAGGCCAAAAGAAATATAGCTACATTGCTATGATTATTCCAAAATCTTCTTGGTCATTTTTCCCAATTCTTGGTGGAATAATTCTCTTATCTTCTTATGTTATATTACTATCTACAGACATCTGTAAATAAATAAGACTATTTATTTCCTGAATTACAACACACACATATATATAAAATATACATTTTCTAGATTTTTATGATTTGGGCAGATGTCCAATGTTTGCATGTAGCAAGAAAATCGGCTTATTCATCATTCCAATCATATTTTAGCATTCAAGACTATGAAATCCAAAAATCTGCCAACATCTATACGATGTCAAGAAAACATTTAAGAACAACTTTAGCTAAAGAAAGACAGAATCATGTTTGGTTAAAACCAGAAAATGGAGAGATAGTTACAATTCGTTAGAAATGCTAATACATTAAAACGAAAGCAGTAAAGGACATTGTGTTAACTGTCAGCACCCATCTCAAGATAAAAAATAATGTTGGCAGCTATTGAAAAGAATTTTGATAATTACCCCTGTAATAGGGAGTAATGCAGTGCAATCATTTAGCAGTGGTTAGTGGCTAAGATGGTGATGCACTGAAGTTGAACAAAGAAGAAACCTTGCTCAGGTTCAATAAAACATTTTTTTAGGTCAATGAAATTAAAATAGACAGTATCTGAGATAGCTAGTCTGATTGGAAATACAATACTTGTGGGCACAATTCCAGATCAGAAATAAGAAAAGAAGACTTCTCAAATCTTCAAGATGATTATTGTTTCTGCTGATAGAGACAGGTTGAGTTAGAGATATCAAGATATCAGGTTTGATATCTGCCATGATGAATATAATTTTCGACTTCTTTTTTTAACCCAAATAAATGCCACCTATATCCTGGAAATGTTAAAATAATATAAATCTATATACCAATATATAAACAGAGATAACTATGGTTTTCTTGTCTCTCTTCATACTCTATTCTATCATCTTAAGATTACATTTTAAAATGGGAGAATTTTTCTTTATCTATTTTACAATTCTTATTCTATATTTCATTATTGATATTCATTTTTTTAAAATCATTTCGCCCCAAGCAAGGCAATAAAGCCACAAGTGAGAATTCTGATAGAAGAAACTGTTAGCATAGAACTTGTAGTTACTTCTAGCCATTTCAGTTGCCAAATTATAAGACCTTGCCACCAATCCAGTCATAGGTTTAAATTCATAAGGTCAAGGTACAAAACAGGAAAGTTTATCAGAACAATTATCATGAAAATATTTATAAAAGAGGTACAGGAAAGCCACATTAAGATGGTGGGAGTGTGACTGCAACCAAAATGCCAGGTCAGGGCCAATAACATTGCAGATACTTTTTTGTATTTTATCAAGAACCTCTAAATACATAGAAGAATCACCAGACCAATTGTAGCTGAAATCTTTCAAGTGGTGAGAGTCTTCTTGCCTTGAAAATCAGCATTTCAAATTTTGTTTTTTCCTGTACTTGAACACTGGCTACTGAGGTGTTGGTCATATAGATATCTTTGTATGAAACAAGGCTATTTTGCTGAGCATGGAGTAATTAAAATCACTATAGTAGCAATAGTTCACAAGAACACTCTATATTTCTAGATGAGGTATTTCTGGCCTTCTTCAGATGGTTGGAATGTCGAACTGAACCCTTTATTTTGCTCACTGGGTTAGACTGTTCTAGTTCCATGTGCCATGTTTTAATGAATGTCAGTTATCAGTTATTTCTTGTTAATTCCCCTCTACAAGTTCACAACTGCCTTAACCGGGTATTGAACTCACACTCTTTGGGTCCTGTCACTGGATCTAAGCCACATGCCAGTTAAGGCAGTGGTGAACTTGGAGAGGGGAATTAAGCAGGAAATAACTGATAACTGATATCCTATAAAACATGGCACATTGAACTAGAACAGTCTACTCCAGTGAGTGAAATAAAGGCTTCAGTTCAACATTCCAACCACCTGAGGAACGCTGGAGTGTACAACGGCCAAAACATTGTAATAAATATGGCAACAAAGATGAGGACAATATTCCAAATAATGTAAATAGTTCACAAGAACAGTTTGCTCCACAGCAAGGTGTTCTCTAGTTATTTCCTGAACTAAACCTTGTAGAGCATCCAGTAAAATTAAACTTATTTCATTTGAAAATCGGTTTACAAGATAAGTTTGTTTAAAGGAGGAAGTACATTTGGACCTTTCTCAAGTAATTATATGTTGGCATACTTCCTGAAAATAATCACAATGCAGAACTGATTCAATCATGTGATTTTTGCATCAAGGAGAAACAACTAAATTCATATTCAAGATTTAGTACTTCTAGAAATTCTCATAATTCTATCCTTTTGAATGCAATTGTTGTTTTCTTTTAAATAATGAAATTTTACAAGTTAATTTTTAGGAATTAGTTTCATTTAAACAGACAGAAACAAGAATTTATCTTTATTTTTCTGTCAGCAGATTGGAGGTAAATAACAGACATTTGCTTAAGTTTATGTCAATCATTGTGACTTAAAATATGTAGTAGGTTTGTATGATAAATAGGGTCAACAGTGTTTCTTTGACACATTAATACAAAATCTTCATGGCTTCTGAAAATTGATGACCTCATCAAAAAGTTTATTTGACCTGACTCTGGAATTATGGAGATTGAAATAGAGGATTTTGATGGGTATTTGAATTTTGGATCGGTTTTCTTGTCAAATTGAAATCAATCCTCTTGTATATCAGTGAATACCGAACAATATCCTGACAGATGAAAAAAGCAAACTTGGGGCCAACAGAGATGTCATAATGTGGATCAAGTATGTGAGCAATGAGGAAGTTTTAAGGAAAATAGGTTCAAAAAGGAAACATACTTACAAAGAGAAAAGAGGGCTTGGTGAATCTGATACACACAGGACATGTTGGGGCAAGTAACACATCTAATGAGCTTGGTAAAAAAGGACCTTTGAGATATAGTAAGGAGACAAACATTATTTAGTGCTATAAAGAAAAGGAGGCTGTGGAGCGCTATGGTTTTCTTCATCACATAAAAAGAAGGCAGAAAAAAATAGTAATTGTGATAAATCAGTCAAATTGTAAATTTAGTATATATTTTAGTTATACTTTGTGAAATTAGAAATATGTGATTCTGTCCTAAGTTTATACTTTACAAATTTGCACATATATTAAAGCAGTTATTATTTATTTGGATAGACATTACATGATTCTTTTGTACACCTCTTCACAACTTGATGGAAGACCTAAGTGCTTATCTAATCAAGTGTGAGCATGTTGTACTACAATTAAATCCAGAATGATGAAAACTGAACCCAGGCAGAGTGCGTGTGCATGTACACAAGAATGAACAAAGGAAAGATGTTTAGCTACAAAAGAACCGAGAAGAAACCTTACATCATGCATCAATGATTTCATTGTTATTTCAATATATCTGATTGGTATGCATCATTTGATTTAGAAGGTT
>CAHIKZ030005569.1:677500-787500 GCA_903632075.3 Acanthosepion pharaonis
CATATTTTTTTTATACAGAAAATACTCTATGACAAAATAGATATTTATGAAAATATACTGAGTCTGAAATATACATTTTGCTCATGAATCAATCTACATACTTCTCAGATGGTTTGTTAACATTCTATTTAATATTTTGTTAAATCAAAGTTTGTAAACTCAGTCCTTTTCAAAGATTACGCTCCAAAATATTTTCTCCAATTGTTTCAAGATTATAAGTTCTCAAAGGTGTATAATTTCCAGTGTAGCTTGATTGGCATACATCTAAAAGACTTAAGGCTTCATTCATAAACTCTCTGATGCTCATTATATTTGCATCAAGACAATTTTCTGTTTTTTTTTTCCTTTTTGTCTTCTAATTAGGCTTGCACTGTCAAATCTTCAGTATTCTTGTAATATTTCCCAGCAGCACTCAGAAGAAATCAAACACTTTTTTAAAAAATTTCATTGCTGTAAAACAGGGGTTCTCAAAATGGAATCACTTGTCTCCCAGAGTAAGAATTTCAGATTTAAAGAGAGGAAGTATAGCCAGAAGAGGAATGAGGAAGGAATTAAAGTCATCAGTATAAGCCAATATTGCAAAGGAGCAAAAATGATGAGATGACAATTCAAAATAAGCAAACAATTAAGGAAACCTTGGAATCTGACTTTGAGAGTCACTGGCATGAAAAAAAAAGATTCTTCTGATTACTATTCTCACTTGAACACAATTTCCAAAAGTCTTAGTCCCTGGTTTTTCAGCTCTAACTCATTTTGCTTTAAGTCTATGATTCTCTGCTTGCAAGACATTCTTGAGATTGCTGATAGTGTACTCTAAAGAAAGAGGAAATTTAATGGGATGAAACTTCATTTTTAAATGAACCTACTTGATTTCATATGCATAACTGTTAAAAAAAAGTCACCTCAACATGGTGTAATGGTTAGCAAGCTTGTCTTGCTAGAACAATTGTGACTGGTTAGTGAATTCAATCATCACTGTGTATTGTATACCTTTGGTTTTGTGCAACATTTAATCTATGCCTAGAAAATCATCATAACTGTTAAAAAATTAGTTTGAATACACCTGAAGAAGGTAGGAAAGCATATCAATGAAATTGGTTCAATCACAAATTGATGAGGATACTCAAGTGAATTTCATACAATAAGATCGTTTTCTTACTAAGGTGCCAACAGCCAATGTCTATTTGTCCCATATAGATATGTAAGGATTGTGAAGCTGTGTTTTTCAACTTTCTCTCTCTCTCTCTCTCTCTGACCATGCTGTGGTTATCCAATCCCTTCCTGAAGATGGATCCTAATACAAGATAAATTCAAACAATATCCAATCTGATAACTGTTTCTATTTTAATATCTTTATGATAGCACTATTGTTTTGATAGACTGTTTAATACATAATTGTAAAACAAAATATTTTATAATTTCTATTAAATTGTGTTTAAATAAGAAATTAAAGTTTGGTGATGGATACAGTTGGCCTTAATATTTAGTCATATTTAAATTTAAAAACATTGCAATGCTATCAACTATTGTCTGCAATGCAACCAATATTACAGATTATTTTTTCCTAATTAGATTTGTTTCACCTGGACTTTGTGAATAAAACCAGTTTTAAGTGAACTGGAGAATTAAAATTGAATCGTCAGACATGCATAATTTTATTTGTATAAGCTTTTCTGTCTGTATCTTTGAGATGAAGTATTATAATTATTTACATTATTTACATTATTTTGACATCTATCCTCATCTTCATTGACATATTCACAATGTTTCAGCTGTTGTACGCTTCGGCCTTCGTCAGGTGATTGGAATTTCAAACCGATCCTTTTATTTTGTCCATCGGGGTAGATTGTTCTAGTTCCATATGCATGCCTCTTCCAGATGTCTTCAAGGACACATGGCCCAGTGGATAAAGATGTTGGCTAGATCCAGTAACTAGATCCAAAGAGTTGTGAGCTCAGTACTAGGCTACAGCAATGGTGAACAAAAACTTGAAGAGTTGAGTTAAAGGGAAATAACTGAGACATTCAGAAGAGGTATGGCATGTGGAACTAGAACAATCTACCCTGGTGTATGAAATAAAGGATTCGGTTTGACATTGCAATCACCCAAAGAAGGCCAGAGTGTACAATGGTCAAAACATTGTGAATATGGCAATGAAGATGAGGATAGCAGTTCGAATAATATAAATAATGTAAGTATTAGCTTTTGTTTATGTTCACAAACATCCCTGTGAAGTGTGTATTATCATTTATTCGCTTTATATTAGTGTTGAAAGCATATCTCCCTAGCCCAGTACTTGGTGGGGGCCGAGGATTGGCCGATGATTCCTCCCCCCCCTCCACCAAGTACTGGGCTAGGGAGATATGCTTTCAATAAGATTTCGAAAGAGGAGATAGAATGGCAAAAAACAATTCCGCTTTCAGACAATATATCAAGCAAAAGGATACTGTCACAACATCATTAGGATACTGACGAGACACCCTCGCATCTAGTCAAAGACATTCAATTTTCCATTTTTCTAGTGTTTTTCTTTAACATTTCGGACCGGGATTTCTTACTAAATTATCAAATAAGTAGAATTATTGGGACAAAATGCCTTTCAGTAGGGAGGGTATATATATATATATATATATATATATATATATATATATATATATATATATATATTCTACTTTCTAGAATCTGAACGTCTTGTTCAGGCTAAGAAATTTTCAGCACATTTTCATATACAGGTATATGTGTATGTTGTTACAGGTAATGAGTAGTCATTAAAAATGTTCTCAGTTTTATATTCTCTTGAGGATTGCTTGGTAACTAATTTACAATTCAAATTCTTCAAACTGAATTCCAAGATTCGTTCTTCCCCATTTGTTGCTCTTCCATTTTAAGCCAAATCCATAAACCCAAGTTAAAGTACTTTCATAATCCACAATTACTTTAGAGAGTTCAATTCTCATCACACTTAGGGCTCAAAATCTGATTAAGTGTGGCTTAATAAATATCTAATTTCAGAGACTTTTACCATTTTTGAGAGTTTGATCCTTGCTTTTTAGCCTTGTGTCATACTTTAGTACACTATATATCTATAATAGTCTGTTGTAACAGAAATAGTTTCATATTTTAAATCAAATTCTACAGATTTTCTTTATTTTTGTGACAAGACTGCCTGTTCTATTAAACTGTTGTTTTTTTAGATTATTTAGAGATCTTGATCTTAGCCAAGTGCTCAAGGGAAAAGTCTTCGTCCTAAACTTGAATTCATCTGTGTATTTGCTAAAGTTAGTTTTATCTGGCACTTGGTTAAATGAAGAGAACAGAATAGGAAGTCTACCTTGAAAATCAGCACTTGGAATCCTGGCATTGAGTTTGAAAATTGACCAGTGAGAAATATTGAAATAACTCAGCCATCCAATACACTCATATCTAAAAAATATCTAGGTTTCTATAGCAATTCAGGTGTGACCTGATGTGAGTGAATGCATCAGATAAAATAGGATGAAAATAAAATGAGGACATTAGTTCAAATGAATCTGGATTTTATCTTAGAATTACAGAAAAGTTTTGATCACTTTCCAATTTACTCAGGTTTTGGGGATAAAAATCTGAAAGGGGCATTAAAAACAACACATTTTATAGGCACACATACACAATTTAAAATATTTATCAAGTTTTTATTTCTTTCGGCAGTACTCATTTCTGATAATACCTCTTCTTCACTCTTGGGCAGATGTTCACTGTCTGGTATTAATCATAAACTGTGCATGTACCATAATACCCCTGACCCCCTACATACACACCCTGATTCAGCCTCATTGAAACTCACAAGGTTTGGATTGTATGATTGTATGCACACTCAGTTCCAAGTAATGTTTTTTTAATGTACTTTCACTTATTATTCTTTTTCTGTTCCATACATGAGTGATTTAAAAGCAGAGAATATAAGCAGGGAATCATGTTGGACAAATTAGCCTGGACCTATTGGCAAGGGAAGCAGTCAGTTGAAATATAATATTGCTTTCCTGAAACATGGCAGTAAAGATGGATTTATATATTTACTGAGTATGGCACAAGACTAAATATAAAGAAATGAGGGTTAGAAGATTATATAGCACCACTCTTCCAAGTGGGAAAGACCTGTCTGTATTGAAAATTGACATTTGTGTCACTACTACACAAAAAAGAGAATGTTTAACATCAAAAAACATAAGGAAAATTAATTCTATGTAGAAATAGCCACTCTTTGCCTAAAGAAGGTCACAAGACTTGAAACACGTTGCAAACTTATAGAAAATAAAGCATAATATATATTTAAAAAAATCCACATTACAACCAAAAACGTTGTGGTTTCTCTCTTCTTTCTAATATATACACATTTCTCTCGTTGGAACAATTATAACCTCTTCCCTATATATATATATATATATATATTATTTATTCTTTTTAATATATATGTATGTAAACCAATTATTAAAAATATTGTTTCCTTTGATACTTGTACCATACTAAACAAAGTTTAGTATGGTACAAGGACAAAGAGAAAGAAACTTAAGAATATACTAACCCAATTTTTCAACTATTTAGCAGGGTATTGTCAGTATCTGAAATTCTAACTTGTTTTTCTCTATCTATTACATTTTTCTAAAAGTGTCAAATGCTAATCAATGATCTGAAGTAGCTTAAGAAGAGTAAAACCTATAAATCATAAAAAATTTGATCCTTCACAAGACCTGATAGCCTGGCACTACAAATCACAAATCATGCTTTAACAATAAACAAATGCCACAACACTTGAAGACTTCCAATAGCAACAACAGCAAAAATGGATAGCATATCTAATTAGAAAAGAAAATAATGATATAATCAAGTTGTTTACCAAAAACAAAGACTGGCAGGAAATACTCCATCAATATTACAAAGAGCTATAATATTTAGTGGACTTGAGAAATCTAATCCCCTGAAAAATACAACATTTGATAGAAATGAGCAAAGTTCCTGGGAGCATTGTAATTTCTAATAAATAAAAAAATTGGAAGGAAACTCACATCAACATTAGAAAAATCTGTAACATTTAGTGGATCTAAGAAATCTAATTCCCTGAAATATGTAACATTTGGGAGAAATTAATAAAGTTCCAGAGAGCATCAAAATATCCAAAAAATAAAATGTTTAGAAGGAAACTCGTATAAATATTAGAAAGAGCTATAACATTTAGTGGACTTGAGAAGTGTAAAAAAAAAAAATGATTCCACCCCTTCACTGCCAATTATTTTGGTAAAAATGTTTCATTTTCAGAAGAATTTTTTTTAATAATGTAACTAAGAAACTGAGGTACTTTGAAGTACCCAAGTGGTAACTAACATCTTGACCAGACATATGTGTTGACAATTGGATTCATTTCAAGCTCAGAAGAGCATAAAAAGAATCAAGATCAATGTATAAACATGTCTGTAGCTGTTTTTTTGCACATTATGTTTTGGACATGTTTATCAGTCCATGTCTGAAAGAGTCAGTTTTGGTAAAAACATACATACATTTACACTAGGGAAAGGGTTAATAAAGTTATTTTTGTAAATTTCAACTGCCATTAACACTAAATTTTCTGTCAGTGAACACCAAATGTTTTCTGCATGGAAACGGCTATTTTCACCATTACTATTCATTTAAGTGCCACACAGGATACACACTTGGACATTCATGTCTCTTTCAATTCTTGACTGACTAGTCATAAGATTTTCCTGCGGTGAGTTGCCATTTGTTTCTACAGTAGACTGGTTGCCAATCATGGCTAGAGGACCCAATCTGTCCTGCTATTTAAATGATAGTTGGGAGGAATAGTGATGGAGTTAAACCTTTCCAAAAGGTATTTGTGTGTAAGTGAATGCAACAAACTCAATAGGAATTCAAACATGGATCTCGGATCTCGGATCTCTCATCATTCCGAGCTAATATCCATTACACTGCTTTGCATACCATTACTGTTACTAGTTGGGAATATCAACTATCTTAGCTGTAAAGTAGTAAGCTTAGATTTATATTCTAAATAAAATCTGCATTCCTATACACACACTGTTTCTGTCTTATATATATATATATATATATATATATATATATACAAGAAAGACATTTGTGTCCCTACTACACAAAAAAGAGAATGTTTAACATCAAAAAACATAAGGAAAATTAATTCTTTTTAATAATATGTAGAAATAGCTACTCTTTGCCTGAAGAAGGTCACAATACTTGAAACACATGTTGCAAAACTATAGAAAATAAAGCATAATATAGATGTTTTTAAAAATCCACATTACAATGAAAAATGTTTGTAGTTTCTCTCTTCTTTTTAATATATACACATTTCTCTTGGAACAATTATAACATCTTCCTTATATATATATATATATATATATATATATATATATTATAATATATATATATATATTTATATATATATATATATATATATATATACTTTTTAATATATATGTATGTAAACCAATTATGACTTACATTTTGGCTGTTGGTAAGGTTATGATACTAGGATCTCTATGTCTAGTATCACATAAGAAATATTTTGATTTCAGGAAGATTTTAGACTCCATCTCCATTCTACTGAAGATTAAGTACTATATTTACTGGCATATGAAATGCATGTATGCAGAAAACATACATCTGTTTTTCCAGGGCAATTTTTACACTACTACTCATTGCAGCTTCTAGCATTTTGTGTTCAGTCTCCTGTTCAGAATACAAACACATTGAACTCTGTACAATATTTATACACAACTTTTGGAAAAATATGACTTTGAAGCTAGCAAATATTTGTATTTGGTCAAACATTCTCACAATTATTGTCAAAGTTAAACTGTTTCATAAATACAAAGATAGACTGATTTAAGTTTAGAAGCCTCGTCATTGGCTCAAACAATATGCATTTAAAGACAATCTCTAGAATGAGATAAATATATATAAAAGATTGTTTTGTTTTTCTATACTTTTTAATATTATTCTTAATTAACCATGAAAAGGAAGTAGAGTTTTACAACACTTATTCTATGTGCAGTACCCCTCCCATAAGCAATCATGGCTCTCCACAATTTCCAGTTTTTAGCTATTTTTCTTAATCCCTGTTCTGTTAACCTATTAAAGGGAAATGACAGATAGCTTATATTTACTTCTCACTAATGTCTTTAATAAGGCATGAATGCGTTCCTCCCTGTGCTCTGTCGTATTGCAAGATATCTTGACACAATGACCAAAATCTTAAGAATGCATAAGTGCGCACTTGAGAAAATCACTCTCCCATAAGTATTTTTCTCCTCTATCAGTCATAACAAAAAGCTGTTATTCTCTGTCAGTTGACATTAACAGAAAGCCAAGAAGACAAAAATTAAACATGGGAAAGGAGATATAAGGAAAGTAATTTTTTAAAAATAAAATTGAATTGTAAAACCATAATGGAAAATGGCAAGGATCACTGAAGGTCCTTCCACCAAAATTAATTGCTGAAAAATGAAAATTCTTATTTTTGGTTTTATTTTTGTGTATTAGAAGTTTTTTTATCAGATTCATATTTTATTTTTAGTATTTATTTCCACCATTACTTCTACTTCTCCAAATATCCAGTTTTTAATAATATGGCTCCTTCCAAAACTTCATGCTATTTTTTAAAAATTTTTGTTAAATGCAATGATCATGTGTGTTTGAGAATTGATAATTACTCACAAAGGCCCAAATAGGCTACTGGTTAAATTGCCTTTGATATTGACTATTATCTTCATCCTTATTGTTCTAAAGCATAGCATTTATATTAGACCCTTTTTACTGCCTTTCTAACTTTAGCATTGGTAAAGCATTTTTTTTAATAATATTTTTTGCTGTATATTCATAAATAGTTCAAAATATGTATAAATAGTAATAATTTGGCAATTAAAAAGCAAATAAAAAAATTAAAAAGTGATGGAAGTAACTCCCAAGAGCATGCTTTCCTGATTAATACAATCTTAACCTGGGTAAGTCTATAGTTAACCATTATCTTTCCTACATGTTGGGGCGCACCCACCTTCTGACTAAGAATGGACTGATCCCTGTACGATATAGGACAGTGCTAGAGAGACCAGAGAGATCTGGAGATCATGAGACCATTACACTTCCGTCTCTCTACCGGAAGTTACCGTTGGACTTTAGACTCTTGCTAATTGTTATTACTAACCTGCGTTTGTTATTACTAATCACTCTGTTGTTAAATACCTCTTCAAATATACCAGTATTTTTCCCTACATCTGTGTTTGTCTTTATTTGAATACACACATGCGGGAACACTCCCAACATCTCAACACTACATATCCCAATAAAATGTTTTTTCACTCTATAAAACTCTACTTTTAGTGGCTCTTAGGCCTTGTACCGAATTCTCATACTTAGGCATGTAAATTATTTTAGTTGGTTATTGACATTTTCATATGTATATTTATTATTAAAACAGATTTTTAGAATTTTTTTCATATATAATGTCTGAGGATAAGCAATTGAAAAGGCTTGTTCAAATTCCAGTCAACTTTTTTACATTCACTTACACACAAATAACCCTGGGAAAAGTATGAAGTCATTCTCTCCTCCCAGCTATGGGTTAAATAGTAGGCCTTAATTTTAGAAAAATCATTGTTATTTGCAAAACATAGTTAATGCAATATTCACTTGAAAAAATAAAAAAAATAAAAGTTATTCTTATAATCCAAAATATATTTCAACTTTAAATATCCTACAAAGGGTTGATAAGCTGTAAAAAACAAATGAATAAATTAATCACTTACATAAAATATTGTCACTAATAGGGTATAACTGCTGTCTAAAATTCATAAACAAGTCCTTATCACTAATCCTCAAGTTATTTATACTTATCATTATATCTTGTTTCAAAATATTTTTATCAATGCATTCTTCAGCCTAAGAAGAATTGATTGAAATTCACAACTGAATTATTACAATTATATCAAAGCTTAATATCTCTATCCATGAAGATGATGATATTCTCTGATATCTACAACAAAAATTGATGTTCTAAAGTCGTCTTTTGAAAGGTCACAAATTAACACATTGACTGTCAACTACAAGATAACTTCAGGTAAGCAGTTTTATTATGACACCAACTATGAGTTATCTTGTGCTTGTCATTTTTTGATATATTTTCATCTGTAGGCACCAATGGCAATTTTATTCACAGTGATACTGTTAGTATGAAAACAATCTTAAGACTTCAGTTGAAGTCATAAATGAAATCATAAAAACTTTTTTTATTACCTAAGTTGGCTATTACAAAGTTGACATTTGAAGTCAGATTTTGTAATTGACCTCTGGCAGTTAACCTTTTAAGCTGACCTTGTGTCACATTCCATATATGATGAATTGAAGAAATTCCTTCCATTTTGAGGAGAATCCACTTAAGCATGATTAAAATGGAAAATAATAATGAAAGAATTGGTCAGTATATCTTTCAGACTTTTTTCTTTTTTTATTCTTAATACTAATATTAATATCATGATACGTTCTTCAAATGTTTCAAGTATATGTTGATATTAAGAATTTCTTTTGCTTTTTCATCTTAACAATGAGAATAACTCAAAACCAATAGAACCATGTGACTGGGTGCTAAGGTCTAGTGTTCATAGTATCTGTAAGAGACTAGGTGAAATTAGAATTTTAGGGATATAGGGGTTAGTGTAAAATGGAAAGTCTTTAAATAGCTTGATATGGTGAGGAGGATCCTGCAATATCACTGAAATAATCTAAATTCCCTTTGTTTATGCATCTATTTTTGATGACTCCCTTGTGAAGTTTCTTTCAAAGAAATTGCAAAATAAAAAAGAAAAGAGTAATATTTTTTTTATATTACTGACATTAAGTCACAATTATTTTGCACAAATAAATATCACCTCTCTATTGATATACTCATTTGTCACTACCTAAAAAAAAATCTCATTTAAAGTTAATGCTTTTTATATTATTCTCCTTCTCACAAAAAAGACTCTACCATTACATCTTAGTACTCACAGATCCATAAATGTTTTTTAGTTACCCACATAGCATCTCAATATTCCTCAAAAACATAATGTTTCTATGTTACATGAAACTATTATTGATTCTCATTGGATGAAAAAAAAAGGTTTTGATTTCTACCATTCAGTGACAATGAATGAGGCACAATGACCAAAGTTATAATATAATTGTTACAATCACAGTTTAATAAATATCAATGTTATATTGCATTCTTCTAAAGGAATGGACAGTGTAAGAATAGAAATAATTGTTAAACAAATGAAAATAGCAAAGTAGAGAAGAGGAATAATGTTTCTGTCTTTTTTTATAAGAACATTGAAAAGTATGGCAACTTTGTGTTATCATCTATTACATATATTTGAGAAGTTACTGAAAAGTTCTTAGTCCAGCCAAGAAGGTTTTTTAAAAAAAATTCACCTTGTCAGTTATTTATTCATATTTTTGGAAGAGGGTTAGATCAATAAGTTTCCAGAAAACACACACACACACACACATATATATATTTGCGTGGTACTTATTGAAAAGTGCTCAATATCTGTGATAGAGCTAACATATTCAGTTGCATAGATAGAAGTTTGTAACCCCAGGTTTCATGCTTTTGTGATCATCAGCCAAACTGGTTTATTTCTTCAAAAAGTAGATCTATTTATGCCTATTTGTGTTTGATTATTTGTGTGTGGTGGAGGGAGGGAAATTTTCTTCTGTGTTTACTTGGGATGACACTCTCACATTCATAGACACACATACATACAGGTGTATGCATTTTAGTTTGTACAAACACACCCATATAAATAATCTGAGGTTAGTCGCAGTTACACATCGTTGCATTCAAGCACACATATATACGTAATGATCATTCTATTTTGGTGTCAACATTGTAGCATTACATATGAACAGATGAATCCAGTCAAAATGGTGAGATGAAAACAAAAAAGAAGCAGATGCTAGTTTGAATAATTTGTGACATATAAACAATTTTTAACTTAAAACGTCAGACATAGTTTTTAAATTTATCCTTGATTATTGGCTTTTAAAAAACAAATTGATATTTCATTCATAAATGAAAAAAATTAAACATCCCTGCAACATTCTGGATTTCTACAAGTTTGTGTTTTGTGAAAAAGGGATGTTTTGTATTTAAATATAATATTCATAAATTTAAAATAGATCATTCATAATATCTTAAAACCATTTATTTTTAATACATGAACATTGACAGCGACCATATGTATGAGTTTGCGTGAATGCCAGAACAACAGCTTTCAAAACTGCTTGCAAAGAAACTGAAGAAGAAAAACAGATAAAATTTGAAAGTATTTCTTTTATATTCTATGTTGCATACAGATTTAAAGAAAGCTATACATGGTTATCACATCATTTTAGTTAAAAAAAAAAAAATATTGTAAAGAATTATATTTTTATAAAGAGAAAAAGTGTTTCAATAGACTTGTTCATCAGACAATTTTAGGATTTAGTGAGTGAATGCAAACCAAAAAAGTAATCTGTTACATTGCATAGTCTTGTTGGAGAAAATCAGAGAGAAACATCTTAAAATTTAAAATTTGGCTTCTTCTTTCCTGAGACTCGCTTTCCAAAATTTGATGTCTTTTATTTATCTTTATCTTCCAAGCATTGTCTGTTCCCATTTTAATTTATTCATGCTTTGTAATTCTAGCTACCAATGATAACATTGTTCTGAATTATAGTGTCTGTTTTATCAGTTGTTATTTTTTCATTTGTTATAAATTGTTCATTTGCTTAGGTATAAATATTCATGTAAATCATCAGATAATGTCGTTCACTTTCATACTATTCTAATAAAGAGGGGAAAAATATTGTGAAATATTAAGAAATCTTTTGTTTGTTCACCAAATATTGATTCCTTATAAGCATATTTTTCAGAGTCACTTTCATCATTTGTTTTGATTTCATTGTGATCCATTCATTTAAGCCGAATGTCTCACAGTATTTGGCAATGATAAGAAAATAAATAAGTTAGTCTTTTATGAAAATAAACAAAACAAAGGTAATGGATAATAATAATAAAATGTGATGAAAAATTCCTCAAAATAGAAGATTTTTAAACAAACTTAGAAACCATCAATCATTATTATTACTATTTTTTCCTCTTGTGATTTCTTGCAATTTGTATTTTCCTCGTTTGCTTTTACCAAATTTTATTTAATTGCTGTTTTTCCATTTTTTCCTTTCTGATTACAAATAATGTGAATTGCTTAATTATATTCTTGACAATATTAAATTAAAAGTTTAATTTCAAGATTCACAAATTAATTCTACACTTTTGTTCTTTGTTTTTTATTTTTTAGGTTTTATACCAAAAGACGCCACACATATCTTGGGAACAGGTCAGTGAACAAATCTTTGTTTCCATATCTTGTTTTCAGGCAACGCTTTCTTTGAACTTTTTAAACAGCACAAAGAAAGTGCATTTATGCTGCAATGCAGTTGCTACATTTCTCTGTAACTTTGCCTTTGGAAAAATTGTGCTCTAACAATGTTCTTAAACAAATGCCTTTCAGTTAATTTGCCTGGAATAAGCTCTGAAACTAAGAAGGCGGGTCACTTTTGAATGACATAACTGTAATTCATGTTAATCAGTCTAAAAAAGAGACATATTCAAATCTACATAATGTCAATGTTCTTTATTTTCCCTCATGCAGCCTTCTATGATTGCCAACCTAAACTTAAAACTCTTTCACTCAGTAGAATTTTTAACACTGAATAGTCAACAACATTTGAAAGAAATAAAGTTAATGTAACTTTTACAGTAAAATATATTTACATTTGGACTAATATCCTCATCTTTGATGCTATTGTCACAACAAAAACAACTAAGATGATGGTGTTAGTATGAATGTAAATAATGATAACTCCTTATCACAGAAATTAATATTTATTAATGATGAGCTAAAATTTACAGTTGGCAGTGAATGAAAAATACTTGAAACGTGAACAAAATAAGTCAAGTAAAATTGTTTGGAATGGCAAATGTATATTATTTTTTTTTTATTATTTTTTTTTGTTATTAGTGAAACTATAAAATTTTTCTTCTATTGACAGTATTTTCTTGAAAACAATATCTTTATAGTTAAAGTGTTATAGTTATCTATGTTAACTACTTTTTATTATGTTATGATTGCTATGAACTAAATGGGATCTTTTTTTGTGTAAGAATCCGGCATTGTTTTAAATAGGTACATTTATGCATTTCATTGAATTTTTATTTATTTGTTATGTCTTTTTTATGATTTAGTTAAGATCTGCATATATATTTTATAATCTGAGATATATTGTTTGCTTGCCTTGAATAATCTTTGGAATTCTCTAAAACAACCAGGATTTAAACATATCTGTTTAAAATTTGCTAAAATTCATTAATCATGTACAGAATGACTTAAATCTATGAATATCAGAGGAAAAAATACATATTGTGATGAGAGTGAAACTATGAAATTCCACTCTCATCACAATATGTATTTTTTCCTCTGACATTCATAGATTTAAGTAATATTTTCAAAAATAGATACTAAATCTGAGTCCATGATAAGCAGCAGCAATTGTGGTCTTTGTAACAGAAAGAATAAAGAAGAAAATAAAACAGATACACTAGGGAATAGAGAAAAATAATGTATAACAAACCAGAATGATTATAAAGTTTTGGCTAATTGTCTTTTTTTTATATTAGTGTTGTTTCCTACCATGGTACTCTCTAACCATTAACCAGTTTCCTACTAAGATACTCTCTAACCATTAAAGTAGTGTAAAAAGGACATTGAATCAGAAAGAGATAAGAAATTTCTGGCAATTTTGAAAATTTGTCACTCATAGGTCATAAAGATGGCAAGAGGAATGGAAAGGAAACAGCAAGTCACCTACCTAACAAATCTGTGTAAATAAATAGGAAGTTGTGGAGAGCCATGATATATAAAAGAAGTATTGTGAACAATATATAATCTAGGTACAAATTTGAAAGTTTTGTCACAATAGTTCCAGTAAAATAATAGGTAAGGTATTGAGCTTAAAATTGTTTCCTTGGTGTAAAAAAAAGGGGGGGGATACAGTTTCTATTTCTGTAAAGAGGCATATTTCTTTAAATCACTTCATGATCTCTAGGCCAGTTGACATTAATTTCACTGTTAAAGAAAAATTAAGGATGTCTAGTCAAACATGTTCACCCACTAAATATAAGAAAAAATCAAATCAGGGTAAATTTCTATTTTTTGTTTTTTGTAGGTTGGGGCAGATTGATTAAGAGATAGTTCTGTAAAATATTTTAAAAAATGTTTCTTTTCTAAATATGATATAAAGCCTATTATAAAACTCATATTATTAAAAATGCAAACTGCTCCTATGAATTCATCTGTTTTCTTATTTCCAACCACTTTCTTCCATGTGTAATTTTTTGGCTCAAAACCAAAGTTCACACAAGAGATGAGGTTTCATATCCACTTTCACTTGCTTGTTAACAAATTGATCAAATTAACAAAGCTGTTTCAATTTGGAAAGGAGCAATTAATTTAAAAATGAAAACAAAAATCAGTCAAGTTTAGTTTCAAATGATTATACATTTACTGACTTTAATTGCAGTTTTTAATTCATCATTACACACTAATGTTATTTAGAAACTCAACCAAGAAACACTTATTTCTGTTCTATAACATATCAAGATAGAAATGATCATTTAACATATTACTAGCAGTGATCAAGTTTTCTTCTTGCAAGTTAATTAGTTACAAATTTTAGAAGCTTTTTGAAACAAAAATATTATACAATGGAAAGATATTTCATCTGTTATTATAGAATGAGTCACCATCGTTAAATATGAATAAAGAAATGGAAGAACTGCCTAACAAACAGATTTGACAGTTTGCCATAAACAGTAACAAGAAAAGGAAAAGAAAAAAACAGGGCAAAAAATAGTATAAAGCAAGCAAACAATATATGCAAGACAAATTAACAACAATAAAGCAAAACAACAGTAATATGGGAAAAAGTTCACAAATTAAAAATTGGGGTTGATACACAAGAACAAATTTGCATGAACAAATGCAGCATTCTGACTTTGAGGCAAGACAGATTGGAACTGAGTTAGATGACACAAAGAGCTGGTCTATTTTATTGGCTAGCAAGAAATCCCAGTATGCATTTGTGTGCTTTTGAATATAAATTAGAAAGGGAAAATTGTGTGGCAGTCATTCTAGTAGGAACTGAAACTAACAGTTGTATATACAATGATCAAGGTTTTGTCTCTATGAGAGCAGGAGCATCCAATAACATCAAATGAAAAATTTTGATATTAATCATCTTGCTGTCTTTGGTATTTGTAAAATAAAAGTGATAGACATATTAAATGTCCATGTACTCAATATGTAAAAATTTGTTTGTTTTTTTTACCAATACATAAGTAACAAATATGTAAATAAAATGCAAATAACAGACTTTCTAGAAATACGATAGCATATAAACTGTTACTCTATTTCAGTATAGAATAAGGTTTATTTTGTTTGGAAGTTTTTCTTGTTCAACTTTATTTGAGTTGAATTTCAGGGCATTTTTCAGTGTTCCAACAATTACATTGACAATTATTAGATCAATTGAACAAACCTTGGAAGCTTTCAGTATTTTACTTTACAATTTCAAGTGTACTCACTTTGCTGAAGAATTACCTCAGACGTCCAAGTCGTCCAGCCTAAACTTGCACATAAGATGAACAAATTGTGAATGAGGGGAACCGTAAACACATTGGTGCTGGAATGACACAGTGTATGATTCATTGAGCCAGACTGAGGCCAGCAGCATGTGCGAGATGCTAATTTTCTGGCTTGGCAAAATAAATAAAGGAGACAAGTGTTTGTTGGGATGACAGTAAGCTATTGTACTCAGCACAGTTCAGATCGGTGCATTGCAGTGTGTACTAAACCAGAATCCCTTGCGAGTTTTGTTCCAGTTTCTGTGCTACAGAAGAAACTATTTCCTGCTACACTCACTTAGCAAATGAGAATATCAACCATAGTCAGGATCACTGAGTCAATGCTAACAATCCTTTACTTAGCTGCATAGTATTTGTTTTGACAGGACTGCATACAGTTTTGAAATCAGAGTTTTCCTTCTCCTAAACTGGTTACCACACAAGGCTATAGAACCCAGTCTGTCCTACTAATTAAGATATAGCTGGTGGAGAGGGGAGTTGGATTCATACTTTTCTTAAGTATATTTGTGCATAAGTGAATATAATGAACTTGGCTGGAATTTGAACTCGGCTCTCCAATTAACAATTCCAAACCACAAGCCATTGCTCTACTGTTTCTCCTATAATGATAATTTACTGATAATTTAATACTTTCATTTTTATTGTTTTTTATCCCAAAGTTACAGCCAATACATTTGTTATCCTATGATCACTTATGAGTACTCAGGCATATTTATGGAAACTATGACCAGGACATGAAATCAACCAGATTAAAAAGAAAATACAATCAAAATGGGTTAGTATGTGGATCAAATGAAAAAAAAATTGCCAGATTCTTTAGAAGGATTGAACATCAATGTTCAGTTATGAAGAACATGTATTTATGTGGATCAAGGTACCCAAGTGAATTGTAGTCTAGTTTTAGAACCCTTCCCCAAATACAATTTTCATAATTTTTAAGTAACAAGTATGGAGGTTAATAAAGTATCACTTAAGTAATTTTATTTTATTTCTGTGTGTTCAGTTGAAGGTTAACCAGCTTTAGTCATTCCTACCAGCTAGCCAATTTTCTGGCCAGAGGGCAAGGCATAACAATGATTGCTACTCTGCTATTTCAAATGTGCAGACCTTGACTTTTTGATTGGTTCTCTGTCTGGTGACTCAGCACTCAAGGCAACTAATCACCTTGCACCACATACTGCTGAGGTTACAGTGTGTATTTTACCAGCCATGTACTTTTTTGATCCCCAAATAAAATGGTTAGGTTATGTTCTGTGTCATTCTACCAAGATTGCCATTTCTCAAAAGTCAGACCTGTATTTTTTTTATCTTTCTCAGTTGAAAAGTTTTATTTTATTTATAACATGTTTAATATTTGGTTGTTAATTATGCAGAAAGATATAATCTTTTTATTTATCTCAAATAGATTTCTTTTTCATATCAAACCACTTATTAATGAAATCATGGGTAGTAAGATAAAATTTGCAGTAGCATTTATATATTTGGGAGAGTGTAATGAGAACATTGTGTTTTAAGATATTTTGTATCAAGAAAGTTTTCCAATAAGAATAAAAAAATTGTTAAGAAGGATAAAAATAAATCACATAAGTTATATGGTCAATAATTCTTATCACTATTTTAAGGCTGGTGTGTTTTCTTTCTTCTGTGGGGTATAATACTTCAGAATAATTTTCTTTGATTCTTTAAGAGTTGTGTATCTGAAATTACTACAGTAATTATTTCTCTCACTTTTCCCATATACATATTCCAGCATCCCGTCTCCTTTCCAAAACAATCTGCAAAGTCTTTTCAGGATCACTATCATATGCCTTATTAATTTCTTAATTGTATACATGTCATCCAAAATCTCAACAAAAGAAGTCAAATCTGGACTGGAAGGTTGTGCACTGGATGTTGAACAGACATGTATGACGTGATGTTTTGCCAAAAAGACATTGCATGAAACATGAAGACTTGACTAGTTTAGTCATTGTGAATGTAATCATTACACAGTGCCCAAACTCACTTAATTTTGTCTCAGTACCACTTGAGTAAGCTGATAGCAGTGTGACTCTTTATGCATGTGCAGTATAGTTCCCACTAATTGGTTGCCAAGTTACATTAAAACTGCTTAGCGAGACCTTGAGATATTTAAATATTCAAAATGGCTGGTAATATTCCAGATAGACTTTGCTTGTTAATTTTCCTTACACACACACACACAATCGCATAATCAATTTTTAGTTATAAATGTTTATATTTATTTTTTTTTTCTTTACTAAATATAGGTACCCACATAGTATTCATTTTATATTTTGTTACTTAATGAAAAATATATTGTCATTAGATAGCATGAGAAGCATTTAGTTTTAACTAAATTTATTCACAAAGATGGCCTTTGATTGTACTAAGACAGCTGTCATATTAATTTACATTTCAAAAGAAATTTATCACAATTGGTGTATTTTACTTATGGTTTTTAATGTTAAAAATTAACAATATTTTCAGCATACTGAGTTATTTTATAAGAAAAATAAACACTCAATGCAAATACAATAAAAAAAAATATTTGTGAAGATTGTACTGTTAATGACTAAATATGTCAAAAGAATTTACAAAATTTCATGGTGAATTTTTTTCTTGAACACTACTCCATAGTTGAATAGACCAGATGAGTTGGGATCAAATCATGACATTGCTTGATGATAATCAATATTATCTGCTATGAGAGATAGCCATCATATTGAAAAAAGCCAAATGCTGAGAATCATTTTCATCAATTTGATTGTTAACAAAAAAACATACAGGGCCATGTTTGCATTTTAACAAATTTTGATATTTGATGAAAGCAAGTCTTTTACAACAATACAAGTGATCATGAATGAAGCAAAAAGAATTATCAGTAACTGTACCAAAGGCTGTTCTTTGTCCAGACAAGGTTTACATTGGGTTTTTTTTTATGGTGGGATTAAAAGGAAGTCCTCTACTATGAACTTCTTTCTGTGTTCCAAACAACTTATTGGAACAACTTCTATTAATTAAGCCAAATGAAGGTAACACTTGATCATCGAGAATTAAGAGAAAACAAATAATATTCTATTGGGATAAAAGCATGTTTCTTTGGTGCTCAATTTGGAAGTTTTCATTCATCTAATATATTCAACAGAAATTGTACCTTTTGTTTCACCATTTATTCTCATCTTTACAAGATTCTCTTGGCATGAAAAAGTTCAGTTCCTTGCAAGACTGCATAAGACACCTAGCGTAGTCCTTTACCGACGAAAGTAAAAGGTTTGGGGTAAAAGGAATTATAAATGTTTGTGGAGAATTTCACTTTTCAGGCAGGAGAAGAGCAATGTATTTACTTTGGGTTGTTTGATTCTTACTAACTAAAAGTTGTTATTTTTTTCTAACTTTTTATTGTTACAAGGGTCATGTGAGTTTGTTACCATGTGATCCTTGAAGTACTTATAAGGGAGAGGAAACATATTATTTTATCCTCTTTACATTCACTTTATGCAAGTTATCAGATGGTCACATTACATCAGGGAAAGAAATCTTATTTTGCAGATTAAGGTAAGTGCTATTGCCTCTTTTCCTTGACCTGACCAGTCTCTAGATTTTTTTTTGGTGGGGGGGTCAGTTTTTCTCAACATGTTCTTAAAAGGAGACAGAAGATAGTGGCAAATAAGCAGGTTTTTTCTTTTATATTTGCTTAATAAACAAAAGAGACTTTTGGAGTTACCCATTATTTGTATGCACAGCCCTTTGTTAGAATTATATAGACAACATAGGAAATCTTCACCGTGGTTACTTATTATTTTAATATTAATAAAAATATAATGCACTCGTTTATATTATATTTTCATACATATTACGTTATATCTGGCTCAGAGTGTCACCTTGGTGTTTTAACATCTGGAATAACAACAATGTCTAATCTCGGATTTTCTGATAATATTTTTCCAAAAATATTTTCTTCATCAATATTGTTGAAGCAAAACATTTTGTAATTCATTTGTATCATATTTTATTTATTTGTTGACTATACTTCTTTCTCTGCCAAAGGTCAGTTCTACAGGCATTGAGTCTTTGCTGATATTATCACTCAAGTAGTTTTCAGTAATGTCATCATTTGGTGAAGCTTTGCACCATGATCTGATTAGATGAAGCACCATGAAATCAAATACAACTCAATAGCCCCAACTTGATGCCTGCTTACCAAAGAGCAATCAAAGACCTCTGATCTCTATCTGAAGAGACTGTTATTAACTTCAAATCAGAAAGCGCCAAAGAGATATGACAGGACATAATCATGTTGAATAAATGCTTTGGCAAGAATTTAGGCAAATAAATCATCTGAACCCTAAATTCTGGTAAATTATGGATTATTCCAGCAGCAGAGAGTCTTCTCATTAGTCCAGTTCCAACGATAAGATTTGTAACCACATCTTATATTTGGAGAGAGAATTTACCCATGCTATGATTTATAGGTTTATTTTTCTGATAATAGATTATTATTAAACTGTTTATGCAGACAAAAAGAGGAAATAATTTCGGGTTCACATTAGGTTAGAGAAAGAGGTGGTTGGGAGAGACTGAAAACAGGAAATTCTGATTTGCAGTCACCAGTCTCAATGCATGCTGGTATTTGCTGGATAGGTTCACTTTCTAATGATGACATCGCTTACTTTATGCAGTACATCAGAGTGAAAAAAACTATTAATCAAATATGTCCACCGTCTTGCTTTTGATCTGAAAATATGAAATATTTATGGAACTCTATGCTGCTCTCTTTAAGCACAACAAGAAGAAAAACACAACTTTTATAATAAATATCTGAATGAGATCAAGTTGTAGTTTATTTAAAAATCAATAAAAGAACAAACTTGTTCACACCTATTTTGACTCTGGTGTTGCACTATTATAGTTAGCAATTGGATCTGGAAATAAGGTCTTGTTGACAAAGTAGTTGAAAATTGCAAAAATGTTTGTGACCCAAAAAAGATAAAATAAATTATTAGTTACAAACTTATTGTGGGTATCACCTCTTTGTTTGCAAGATGTGTAGACGATTTATAATAAATATTTATGGGCTCCTAGAACCTTTGACCCACAAACAATATTGGTGAACTCATGTGAGTCTGGGTAAAATAAGAAACACAAAACAATGAGTTTAAGACAAACAGCAGTTAATGTATGTATTAACAAAAGTATTTGCATGTATACACAATTGAAATAAAAGGAAAAGTCATTGAAACTAACTATATAAATGTTCTTGTTGTCTGTGTGTGTGCATGAAACAAGCATGTGTAATAGACATGTGAGAGTATGTACATGTGTATGAGAGTTCAAAAGTCAACAGAGGTCCAATAAAAGTGAATGTACCCCATCAGCAGCATTCTTTATCTGTGTTTGATTACATCTGAAAGCAAGTGTAAAAAAAGAGAGAAATGAAGGAAATGTCTGACATTTTTTAGACTTAAAGAACAACCTCTAACATGTGTTTTTAGCAAAGCCAAATGGGCTAACCCACAAATTCTAAACAAGAATATCAAGTTTAGTGTATGTTTTTTTTTATATTAATTCCTGCTTTCAAAATAGAATTTAGGATAGCTATATAAATAATAATGAAGTTCATTATAACATGGTAAATCAAACCATTTTAAGAGATAATTAATGAAAGTAACCCTGTTTTAAAAACATGTTTGTAGATACTCAAGAATAAATTAACCAATGAACTGTAGAGAGTTCAATTATTATTTCCAATTTTCTTCACAACAACCAATCACTTTCTCTGAACAATGGTTAAAAAAGGCTTTGAGAGAGTGAGGCCTGAAGATTTTGGCAAACATTTCAAACATTGTAGACTAGCTATACAGATTCACAAGGAAAGAACTGCACTAAATAATAGCAACAACATCACTTGAGGACTACCAACAGCAGTAAAAATTAAAATGCATATAACATGTAATTTGAAGGGAAAATAATCACATAATAAAGACATTGATATTCCACACTGCTTCCAAATAAAAGGTTAGGAAAGAAACTCCTACCATTATTCGAAAGAACTATAAAAGCTACTGGACTTGAAAAACCTATTTTCCTGAAAAATTGTTTAAAGCAAAAGATTGGTAAATATGGACAAACATGCCAACAGTAAGACAGAATATCAAAAGGATAGTTTTTCCCATGACACTGCTTTTTTAACTACCTTCACTCTTTAGCATAGATTATCGATTTAAAAATTGATGATTACAACTGTAATAAAAACTAAATATATGTAAGCAAATTTATACATTTTCTTTATTCTTGAAAATTGACAACAAAAATAATAAACACTATTTACTTATTAGATTGTTTATTTACACTATTTATTTATTCTATTATTTATTAGAATGGTTGGTAAAATATCAGTTAATTACCAGTTGATTCAAACTGTATAAAATGGTAAATAATAAGGATTTATTTATAGTTGGTTCACGTATTTTAATAATTTAACAAATATTTATAAATTTATGAATAAAAACTTCTTATCACATGTATTTATTTCTAAATCAGTAAATAAAAAATGCTACATTGCATTAGTTCTAATTATATTTTAGAATGCTGTAAATATAAAATTATACTTGTAAAAAAACATCTACTAAATAAATAGGGTTTATTATTTTTGTTGTAAATTTCCAAGAACTAAAAAAAATTATAACTTCATTTTCATCATATATTTAGGTTTTATTACAATTCTAATCATCACTTTTTAAAACAATAAACATTGCTGAAGGGTGAAGGTAGTTAAAAAAAAAAAAAGCAGTTTCATGGGAAAAAACATCCTTTTGAAACTATGTATTATTGTGGGTATGTTTGTCCATGTTTGCCAAAAGATTTTATCAGTTTCAACCAAAAGCAGTACTGGTTGCTTGGTCAATGAATGCCAGATATTTCCTTGGAGAGAAACAACTAATAATGTCATTACCATTCAAACCATTATCAGAATGTCATGAATGAAATTGATATTTTATCTTCACTCCTATTGTCTGGTTATTTCCTCCTAATTTCCAAAACTGTTACTAGGGGGCGCTTTCCAAAACTATAAATACTCTGCGATAATTTTTTATCACACTCTTACTTTTCTGCTTGTACAACAACTATGTAATTATCTCGTGAAAGTTCCCATTTCCATGTGTATTAAACACATGAACAATACATACATACACACACGTACATATGCACATTCACTCACTTCACATACTTTGGGCCCCAAAATTTTCACATTCATTTGTTACACACACATTGTTTTTGTCACTTGTAACTTTTTGTTGCTAATACATTATAATTTGTTCGTATATATATATATATATATATATATATATATATATATATATAAATTCTTGTTGTTTCTTTACATTTCTCTTGGTGAACTCATACTCTGAGTCTACCATTGTTGTTGTAGGCATTTCAGGAGACACACGTGTTTATCTCTCAATGCGTACACGCCTCTTAATCTGTAACCCTCTACCTTGAGTGTCTCCTGTGTTTTGTACAAGGTGAAAAGTATTGTAAATGTTCCATATGGTATTGTTGATTTTCCAAGAGATGGAGTAGTTTTATGAGTTTTTTTAAGGCCTGGGGGTTAAGTATTTTCATTATTATATTTATATTTTTGACTAGCGTTTCCCCTTTTTGTTTATTGTTAATTAATTTACAAGATTTAGCCTTGCAATTTACCCCCAAAACCTTTGATATGCTGTATAAAAACACGTTACCATTTTGGTTATAGAGCCATTTAGAGAATTTTTTTTCTTTTATCTCAAATCTGTCTACTACTGTGTTTATCCAATATTCTTTGCTATCTTGTTGACTGTCTCATTGCAGTATTACTCTTGACAAAAAAAGGACAAAAAATTGCAATAGGAACTGGAATAAATTGACCAAAGCAAAAACTGATATGTGAATAATAAATCCTGATTGCTGCAAATTTAAATCCTCATTGTCTGAAGGAATTCCATGAAAAAAACTTATTTTCTAAATTGTTAAAAAGAAAGAAACTTATTTCACCACAATTTTGTTTTGTATTATCAAAATAGATTGATAGATAATTAAGTATAGAACAAAGAAAGGAAGAAATTGGAATAGAGATAAGACATAAAAATTACAATATTGAACAGGAGATTTACATATTCATTCTCACAGCTAAACTTTTTTCTATTCCATTTTTCATACACCTTCAGATTAATCCTTAATCAGGAAAAACAAACTTTGTCTATAAAAAAAAAGAGAAATAATCTTGGAGTTTATTTTCAACGGTGATCTTTAATACAGTCTGAAAGATGAACATTAGCCTCTATAATCACACGGATACATGGACAATGAATTATTTTCAATGCTACAGCTTTTTTCCCACAGACAAAACATTGCAAGTCTCTCACTACCCTATCGCTATTTCAATGGCACATGTTCACACAAGCTACATTCCTTAGTTCCACCAGTTCAGATCTTTACAGCTATTACCCATAATACCACATATACAAGGTCAAATCATCCTCATTCCCTTTGAATTTCATTGGCAAGGATGAAGTTCTATTCAGACAGCTTCTTCTCAAGAACTGTTGCTTCATGGAACAGATTCCCAAGAGGATACTTCCCAAATCACTACAATTTTTAACTTCTTCAAGTCTAGGGTCAACTGTTATCTATCCTACATATCCCTCATTAAGTAACACTTTACCTTGAGTGGCTCTTAGGCCTTGTATTGAATGAATATTTAGTAAAAAAACAAACAAAAGACTATACAACACACAAAAAGGGTGCTGAATACTTTTTGGCACACATCACCTATTAAATCTGTCTAAATAGCCAAACATCAAAATTTGGTGAGGAATATCTTCTTGGAGTCAGACTTAGAACTTTTCAGCAAACCTTGTGTGTGTGTGTGTGTGTGTGTGTGTGTGTGTGTGTGTGTGTGTATATATATATATATATAAACTTAACAGCTCTACATGTTAATTTTTTTATACGTGTATTGAACACTTTTTAATACTACTATTTCCTCGTCTAATTCAACTCTGACCATAAACTTTTTTATTATATATATATATATATATATATATATATATATATATATATGATGACTGTCACTTCTTGACAGATAAAGACCATCTCCACAACAAATTTCTTTCATTTTTTTCGTAATATAACTTTCAGACTCACCAATCATGAGAGCGCAGATGATTCTTTAAACCAGATTTTGCACTTGAAAGCCTGACAGGCATAGCATCATAATGAATTTTCGTGTCTTGTTAATCCAGAAGCTGACTTGAATACTTTATGACAGAGTGTACAAAAAGGCACAAGGATTGATTTCTGGGTTCTTTCAATGGATTGAGTCTGATGAGACCTAAGATGACTTTGAAGACCTGCCTTTGAAAGATTAAAATTACCACATAAACTACATACATATTGTAAGGGGAGAAGTTCTGTTCTTCAAGATTACCTTTACAAAGATTAACCTTAACATATTCCACCTTGTCCTTTTCAAACTGGTTACAACCTTGATGAACTGTTGTTCTCCACAAAGGTTGACATTCAACCTCCAGTTCCCATGTATCAACAGATATCCCAAGAGTTTTGTAAAAGGAACGTTTAGGTAACCTTGTCATCAATGTGCACCAAGTGACCTACCCAGCACATTTGATTGAGATCATTCATTGTGTCAGGTCATTGTGATGGAATGCTACTGATATCATGTAAGTCAGTACAACCTGTTGCATAGTTGGGTAATCGGTGGACTAAAATGGTTCCCCCACCAGGTCAACCAGGTGAGGAAGGTGGCAAGAAACCCTGCAGGACAAAAACAAGACCTGTCAAAGGGCGTGTATATATATATATATATATATATATATATATGTAAGCAAATATATGGATATAGATCCGACAGTATGAAGAAAAATATATACGGAAAAAACAGTTATTTCAGTTATTTGTTTGGATAAGTCTTGTTCTTATGTACATCGTCTTTGTCATGTTGTATTGATAATGTTATAATTTATGAATATGTCCTGAAGATGGTTTATTAGACCGAAACATCCAACATTGACATATTAACATTAAAACAGCATAATTGTATATAAGGATTTTTGTTTGTTTTTTCCATATATATTTTTCTTCATATATTTTTAAAAAGAATATTGATAACCTAAAAATTGTTTTTAAAATTACTTCTATCCTTTATATGTATTGGGATAAATATATATATATATATATATATATATATTTAATTAATTCATCGAGTCTGATAGAAATGTCAACAGAATGCAGAAAGCACTGGATGGCCGTTTCGTCCTATATTTGGGACTCATCAGCAGTGCGCATCCACTACCGAGAATTGAAACCCTAACAGCTAGGTTGTCAAGCAAACATCATACCAACTGTTTTAATGGGCCTTGGTGATGAAGAGATTGCAAATCAGACTCAACATAGTGCCGCTCGCTCTTATATTCCGTGGTGGAACTCTGTAACCATAGGACTGTTCCCCCTGGATCCACGACTACTCTAACCAAGCCGCTCACTCTAGAGCATTAGAAGCCGGTTCAAGCAATGATATACACAGAGAGAAATTATTAGGAGGATTTGATAATTATATTTAATTAATTCGTCGTGTCTGATAGAAACCTCAACAGAATGCAGAAAGCACTGGACGGCCGTTTCGTCCTATATTTGGAACTCATCACCAGTGCGTATATATATATATATATATACTCATCATTTTACAGCTATAATGGCTAGATATAAGCATAAGTTCTACAGTAAATTTCTTCTTTCGCAATTCTCATTTGTGGAACTCTTTTCCAGCTACATGCTTTCCAGTCAACTTTGATTTTCAAAAATCTAAATGTTATACCTTCATAATTTCTGTTGTTTTATTGTCGTCTCACCTTAATAATGTTTTCTTTCTCTCATATTCTTTCACACTCAATAACCCCTTCTGTTTTTGTGGCTTTATTTCCTTGCTTGTGATGAAATGATTTAAAAAAATAATTGGACAGAGTTAGAATTTGTCTACTAAAATCTAATCAGAAAAACATTGGTTCTTCAACCAGCTAAAAAAATCGGGAAATTATTTTTTGATTAGAAATAATAACAATCAAAATGCAGTTGACTCAAAACAGCAAAGAAGATGAGTGTTGTAGCTTAAACAAATAAACTGCAAGCATTGACTAAACAATGTAAATGATTGCAGTCTTTTGAAGAGACAGCTCATGACAGACAAGGATAAAAGGAAATCTATAAACTGTGTTTGTGTTTTTGTTATGCCTGTCAAACATTAGTCAAGAATAGGACTATTTGCTGATTGTTTGTCTGTTCTGACAGATGAGAAAACAGAGACAGTCGATTGGTGATGGTGGTGGAGGGGGAGAAATGTGAAGGAAGCAGGTACAAGTGGATTTATAGATTAGAATTCTGAATCATCCACAGAGATGAGTTCTTAAACTGCTTAATGTATTGAGTATTCTAAAAAACACAACAAAAAAACTCAAACACCACCCACACACACACAAACACACACACTCTTTCCTAGAAATCTTATTCCCACCTTTATAATCAATCTATTAATCTATTGTAACTTTTCTTTGATTTTTTTTTCTGTCCCCCCCCCTTCTCCACATTATGCTGATTAGACTGACTATGCTATTTTGGTAAGTGGAACAAGTGCTAACAAAATATTAATCAATTAAAAGCAGTGATGATTAAATATTTCTTTCTTTTGAACTTTCATAAATTATTTATATTCTATAGATTTATAAGTTTGTATCTCTCCAAGACATTTATTTACTTATTGACTTATTTTTGGTTCTGGTCATATCCAGAATAGTTTTGGATGTAGTTGCAATTATTTTAATATTATTAAGATTGGATCAGAGGAAAGTTGAATGAGTGTAAGAAGGGAGTCTGTTTACAAAATAGTTTTGAGGCTCTTTCACTTGTACTATAGTGGAAGGTGTTTAATTTATTTTTTGCCTACATGTAATCCATACATGGTAAGGGTAAACTTTATATTAACAGGGTATAAACAGACTTATACTAAGCCACACCTTAATAGATAAGATTATTCTTGTTCGATTCTTGCTCCCAACAAGAGGTAAACTGTAATCCAGTACAACTTGTCACTCTTGGAGTTAGATGGAACTCCATAACCATACTGAAAGCAGTTCATCTTTAACAAGGAAAACTTTAATGAAATCAGGAGTAAACCACTGAAATCAACTGCCACTGGAATGCAGGCTTGCACTCATGTGTACAAGGCAGTACATGATAAACTATGCATTTGGCTTTTGCATCACTCTAGTAGAACATAATAAACATGTCATTGTACATGATCCTTGAAAACTATCAATAAAACTGACCCTACTGCTCTCTATAAGACTGGTGAACCATAGATGAATACTAAACCACTGAAAGACAAACATGAGTATCACAAATTCCAGAAAACCATTTCACATTGCCCATCATGTAGGTTACAAAAGGGTACATTCCACTGTTGTGCTGACTTTGGCACAGTGAAAAATCAGCTACGAGATCACCAAATAAAACTTCTTGTATGCCAAAAATCTACATTAGTTTCAACCTTCAACATTCACACTCTTAACACCATAAATCAGCTGCCAACCCACCCCACTGTTATTTCCACAATCTTGCACAAATGCAGAATGTGCTTTGCAGGATACTACTTGTGAGCAAAACAAGAACTTGCAAGTGATCTACTATTCTGGATACCTGGCCATGCTGCAAGACTAGCTGGTCGGTCACCCAGCAATCACCTACATTGACCAGGTACATTATGACACTGAATGCCAACCTAATGGCCTTGTGATCTTGATGCAGGACTGTGATCACTGGCATGGCAGACTTATGAATATCCAACCTAGCTTGACTGGATAAAATAATAATAAATATAATTTTGAATAGCAGATGTTAAGGAGTTGGTGAATAATATGACAAGTCTATTTTTGTTTAATTACTGTTGTCGATATTGTATGCTTTTCTTTTAGCATTCTGGATGAAATAATAAAGATATTGGTGGTTTTTTAAAAGAATTTTAAATTTATATTTCTCCTTCAGTTAAATATTAGGGGCTGCAGATTCATAGTGCTCTTAAATAAAATCCTATAATTATTCTAGATTTTATTCTATTACATTGGTGGTGAGAATAAGAGTTTATGGGATCATTTTTGTAGGTAGATTTTCTGTAAACTTAACGGATGATATTGATTCTATTTATCATAATTTCTTGGAAGGTTAATATGTTATTAGATTTGGTTTCAAAAATAAAATCTATCATGAGTTTAACACTATTAAGTTTTTTACAAAGTATGCTAAAATTGTTGCATGTATATATTATTAGAGTGCAATCTATGTATCTAAAATAAGAAGAATTTTGTGGTAAAATATTTCAAAAAGGATCATTTTCTAGAAATTGTAAAAAGAGAGATGCTAAAACACTGCTACATTTTGACGTTATCTTGGAGAAATATTAGTAGTCAGTGTTTTGATATATTTTTTAATTTACCAAAGGCAATTTGTGGAATTTGTCTATTAGTTTTGAGGTTTTTTTTCTTGATAAATCCATAAAGAATGCAGTTTTCTGCTGATGAAACTACAAGGAATGCAGTTTCCTGCTGATAAATCTAAAAAGAATACAGTTTCCTGCTAATGAATCTACAAGGAATGCAGTTTCCTGCTGATAAATCTAAAATGAATGCAGTTTCCTGCTGATAAATCTACAAAGAATGATGTTTCCTGCTGATAAAGCTATAAAGAATTCAGTTTCCTACTACCTAAGAATCTAACAGTTAAAGAAATAATGGATTTGCTTGGCCTTTGTCAAGAGGGAAGAAATGGAAATGACAGCCTAAAAAAACAAATTTGCCAGTAAACAGAATCTGATTAACAAAACAAAAAAGGTGTGTTAGATTTTACAAATATTTTTCTGTATATTTATATGAACTTTAATGTGTATGACTGATGGAAATAAATATAGAAACGTTAGAAAGAAGATCTACCACACCCTGTTTATGGTTAATCAAATATTGATTTTCTCTAAGTGTGTTTTTCAGCATATTTTTCATCTTCTGTCTTGAAATTCTCAAATGAGAATTGCATGTGCAGGTTAGTATTAACAATTATCAGCTTGGAAAATCGAAATGGTACACTAATGCCACTTGTGTTTACTTTACACTAATGGCTTTAGTCAATGCAGGAACCCATTTCTTCCTGCACTCAGTTCTGTTGTCAGACATCTTGAAAATGTTCTCAACACTGACATGTCACAATAGATGACAGGGAAGATAGTTCAAACAGGTCAGGGACTCTTCTCTGTTGCTTCTATCATGTAACCTTTCAAATGATAATTAATGGGCACTGACACATAATTCCTTTTGTCCTTTGAGCTAGCAGGAACTAATGTACAGGATGTGGCTCCAATGACCTTTTGCTTATGAGACTAGACAAAACCAAAACAAATGGTAATTACAATGTATGTAAACATTTGTGTGGGTGTATGCAACAGTAATATTCAAATTGTACCAGGTAATTGAAAACAAATTATAATATAAAGAAAATAAAGCTATTCAAGAAAAAATATATTTTAAAGAAAAAAATATATGCATAATTAGTTTAGAAAAACACAAAAGTTTTATTTAATAAAACTGCACTCAGTTTTAATCAAGTGGTTCTTCTTCATGGTGGCCATCCTTCCTAGGATGGCAGCCTTCAATGAGTGCTTGGTAGACTGAGGCTACTGTTTATTTGTCCACTTAGTAGTTTCACAGGTTCGAATCAGAAGGCGCAAAAGGTATTTGTGTAATTTTTAACCTCTATTGGGAACAAAGAGCCAGCATACAGATAAAGAATGAGTTCAGTGAAGATGAGTGAAAAAAAGATTCATTTTTTTTATCACCATATTTATTCAACTTACACAGCAAGATAATCCTAAAAGAACTAGAAGACCAAACAGGATTTGTTTTCTTCAGACATAATCTTAACAACATGAGATATGCTGATAACATAGTGTTGATGGAAAATTCAGAAAAACCAATGAAAGAACATAAAGTAATAATGGACAGCAAGAAGAAATGACCAACTTTAAGGAGACAGATTTGATGTTCATTAGCAAAAGGGACAGTTCAAGGTGTGAGCTATAGATTAGGGATGTCAAAATCATTAAAATTCAACTATCTCAGTAGTGTAGTATCAAATGACAGAAAATGTGACAAAGAAATCCCAAAACACATTAGGATGATGAAAGATGTCTTCTAGAAACTAAGGAAAGTATTAAGACATATTAGAAACAAAGAAAAGACTGCTTATAATTAATCTTCTATATGGCAGTTAATGCAAGACAATTTCTTCACAGATGAAGAAGAGACATGAAATGACAGATGTGGTTTCTACTGACAAATTCTAAGAATACTAGTAACAGAACAAGTGAGCTACCAAGAAAATAATAACAAGGAAACTTACCATCAGAAAGAAGTTGAAATTTCTGAGACACATAATGAAAAAAGAAGGTCTAGAGAACTTAGCAGTTGAAAGCAATAAAAAAAGCAAGTAACATACTTAACAATATAGTAAATATTCAAAAGCATACCAAAATTGTTTGGCAAAAATTTGTTATTGGTTCATTATCTGATTTTATGATGGAGTAAAAAGAATACCAAAGGGAGGTAACAAATAATGCTGACTTATATGGCAGCTGCTGCTGCTACTATTACCATATTAAAGAACAAACAAAAACAAACTTGACCATTGAAAACTATATATATATATAATTTAGTTTAATTGTCAAGGTTATTCTTATGGTAGGAGTTAGTGTTGCAAATGTTGACAAAAAATTGACGAATTTTTGTTCATAATTACAAAATTAAAAAGAATATACCCTATTATGTTAATACCCTTCTCAAAACTATAGAAAATACCCAATATCCTTTGTTTGCAGGGATAATCATATCAAAGAATGTGACCCATTTATTCTCATTTAATCGCCTGTTTTTTGGGGGGGCGGTGTTATACAGGTTTTTTTTTAATTTTTGTGGGGTAACATACGTTGAGATATCTTTTAATACTCAAAATCCTATATCACCTACCAAAATTTCCAACAGCCTACCATTTTGTGTTTAGTGATCCACTCACCAGTTGAAATCACCCAACAGTGGATGATAGTTTGATCCAAATTTTGTATAATAATCTTCTTTTTATAATCATGTCTTCCTTGATAAATATTTCTTGCAAAGAAAACCAAAACACCTTGGCACACTAACCTGTATAAATGCACTTTAATATAAACTTATTCATACTATATTTCAAAATTGTTTGTCAAGATTTGTCTGCTAGTATGTAAATAGAAAAAAAGATAAAAAGTGACTAACCAGGAAGTCTCTTCATAATTATTGTTCAGGTATAGCAGCACCATGCTTATTTTGCCCCTCATCTGTCTAAGAATCTGTTATGGTGAAACACACCTATTCTATAGTTAATAGACTCTCCCACCTAATATAAGTAGGAGTAGTAAGAGAAATGATGGTCAGTCGAAGTCAGTCGATGTTGGATGACAGTTGAATATGAAAGTATCAGCGACCACAACAAGATTACTCTGCGTAATACCTATTATATCAAGTTCCCAACATTTTAATATATGAAATATATGCAATATGAAATGAATATATTTTTATCAATGAAAGAAACATTTAAAAAATAAGTAATTGCAAAGAACCCTTTTGTCAAATAACCAGTCTCCTCACCATTGGGGGTAACTTTCTCAGGTTGTCTTTGTTGTGCTGTGCATAAGTTATCTGGCAACTTTAAAATCTGAAACATGGCCAATTATGAATGATATATTATTGCATGGCAGATTTGAAATCAGTATAAAAGTAATGATAGGTTTTAATCCCATTTTGAAACCTGGCCTCAATTCCTATCAGTTTTTAAATAAAATAATTATTGACACACACACACACACACACACACACACACACACACACACACACACACACATATATATATATATATATATATATATATATTATTTTGTATGTGCAGTACTTAGTGGAAAGTGCTCAATATCAGTGATAGAGGTAACATATTCAGTTGTATGGATATGAGTTTGTGACCCTGGGTTCCATGCTTTTGTGATCATCAGACAAACTCTTGTTTGTCTGATGATTGCAAAAGTGTGAAACCCAGGGTCACAAACTCATATCCAAACAACTAAAATAATTATATATATATATATATAGTTTCAGTTATAATTTGTCAACTCTCAGAAATCTTCAGAAGTTTTACTTGAAAATACCAGAGTAGAAATTTTGTTAATTTATAAATGCCAAAGTGAAGCTATATTGTACTCTGCTTTTAAGAGAAAATGTGAAAGTTCTCAAGAAAGAAAAATTCTGTGCTGAAGTTGCTACATTAAGAAACATGTCTTTTATTAGAGTTTATTGTTATAATTTAGAAATTAAACCCTGTCATAGATAAACATGGATAGGAAAACAGTATATATCAGGTTGAGTACTATCTGCATTTTCAGGCATTCATTGGGGACCTTGGAACATATTTCTGATTCATAAGGGGCTGGGAGACTAGTATATTATCAATCCACATATCCATAGAATCCATAGAAGAATGCTGAGAATCCCATAAACTGAATAACGACAAAGTTCTAGAGACAATGTCAACAAGGCTACTTATACTTATCAGGAAAAGACAGTTGAAATTTCTGGGGCATATAATGAGGAAAGAGGGTTTGGAAAATGTAATACTCAAAGGATAGATTGAAGGTAAGAGGGCCAGTGGAAAACAACACACAACCTACCTAGAAGCTTGTGTGAATGGATGGTGAAAGAGGGCTTCGGATAGATTGCAAAAAGATCTAGAAAAACCAGGAAACTGTGGAGAACCATGATTGTCCAGCACATAGAAATAGTAGTATCTCTTAGAAATGAGTGAATTATCTATGTTCTTAATTATTCTGTGGAGATATAATACTCTTTATTTACTTTTATTTACTTTAATATTCTGGAAGTATTCAAGTTAATGATAAAACAAGATGGTACAGATCAAAACATAAAGTTATTGATATTTTATAAGTACAATGCTATTCTAAAATTACTTAATAACGCCATCATTTTTGATGCCATAAGTAATGAATATAACCAACCCAGTAGTATATCAAAGTTGTTAGTTTTCTAGATTACTTCTATCAGCCAATACAACAATACCCAGTTGATCCGATGGATCTCGACTTAGAGATAAGCCTTCAACTCATGCATTTGTTATCGGTGTTTTTCACGTTATTTATGCGTCTGTTTACACCACTTATCTCGTCTTCTCAAATTCAGGCGACAGATGATCGTTTTCTATCCTTCATTATTGCTTTGACGTATCATTTTACAAAGTTGTGTTTTGACCGTTGATTGTTTTGATAAATGTTTTCTTTATTTTTCCACTTCATTTATTTTCTTATTTTATTCCTATTTGCTTTTTTTTTATAAGATATACTTTTTTTTTTTATTCCTGAGAAAAAGAGTTGTTGTTTACTGACTGGTTTTGAATTAAAGACGTTGAGTCAAACTTTCCTTTTCATTATGAGAAAAACACTTTATAATTATGGAAATGCATACTGATAAAATAACCTCAAAGTAATTTTTAATTAGTATGTAAGCTAAACTAAACTACACCATTGTCTTTCCTACTCTTTATTGTAATTACTATTCAAGAGGTTTTTTTGCCTTAAACTAACTTTACAGTCTTCTTATTTAATAGAAATGCGATTCTAACTTTTAAATATTCCCTCTTATTTTTTCTCATTACATTTTTCACTGATATAGAAAATAATTATTTAAAACATTTCACATCCTGGCATTTTCCATTTTGATTCACAGATTGAAGCAAAGATAAGAGAAAGGAATAAGGATAATATTCCTTAAATTGAACTGGTAGTATTCCTGCAGCATGAACAACTTTTCTTCAAGAACTGCTACTTTGTTGAACAGACTCCTGCATGTTTACTCTCCTGAATCTTAACCTGTTCAAGTCAAGGGTCAATCATTATCTATCCGCCATATCTTTATAACCATCACTTCCTTCTATCTCCTCTTACATTCATATCATATAACTCATTCAGTAATCTTCTACCTTGATTGGCTCTTGACCCTTGTATTGGTTGAGCCTTAGTAATATATATATATATATATATATATATATATACACGCACATGCACATATATATATGAATATATACACACACACATACGTTTCATTAAAGATGACAGACAAGGTACTGTAATAACGTTTTTCATTTAATTTTCTTGTTTTCGAACAAGTTTTTTCTTTTCTGGATACAAAGTTGTGTAGAAATTGTCCTAATATTCTGTGATTCTGAGCACTTTTGGCTATACTTTTATCCCTTATCAAGGTTGATTTTATTTTTACTTTTTAACTGTGGGTATGGGCTGTGTGTATGTTTCAAAAGTTATAGGGATGTTTATTTTCTGAACACAGCATGTTGTGGCCATGTTTGTAGTTAATATTATTGAATTTAGACAGTTTATACACACTCTGTGTCCAGAAAAGAAAACACTTGTTTGAACACAAGAAAAATTAAATAAAAAGCTTAATCACAGTATCTTTTCTGTTGTTTTTAATGAAACATGTATAAATGAGGGATTGCTCCCTAAATACACGTGCACACACACACACGCATATATATATATATATATAGGCAACCAACATATATTCATTTAATCATGTTTCATTAAATCATATAGACATATTATGTCAATTTATTTTTATGTTTTATAGTTTTCTAATTATCTTCTTGATGTAAAGTTGAAATTTATCAAGGAAGGTGCCATAGTTTTTAGTAAGCCAAGTACTTTCAATCACCTCTGAGATCATCCTCAGGAGTGAATTGTAAAGACAAACTTAATGTAATTGTGAGGGTGATTTTTTTTTTTAAAAACCTGCTTAAATATGCTCTGTTATAATTATTTTAAATTTTAATTTTATCAGTTGTAGCTGTTATCTTTTTTCAAAACAAGCATCCCAATGTAAAGTGAGGGGGTGCTAACCAGAAATGGTAGAAATGCAAAATAGCATTAAATATTAGTCAAATCCTTATATTATTTAATGAAACATATTTGAATATATATATATATATATATATATATATATATACACACTTTATTTCAGTATATTATGTCAAAAAACATGTCAAAATCGCTACACTTTGCAATCGCCTGATGAGATGCATTGATATGCATCAAAACACAACTGCAATTGTGTAGCAATTTTGACATGTTTTTCAATGTAATATCCTAAAAGAATATTGCTCTACTTTATATTGAGCCCTCTTTTAGATTAGATTTGACGAACATTGAAATTGTACTCTATTCACTCTCATCTTACCTGGATATATATATATATATATATATATATATATGATTTTTGTTTGTTTTGAGAAATGTGATATAAAATTTATTTCCTAATATTTGGTGGTAAATTTTGCACTAAAAATTCTATTTTATTTAAAAAATTCCAAGAAAGAATATCTTATTATCCAGTTATCTGCATCATGGTTAAAATATTTTAGAAGCAACAACACCAAACTCAATCACGTTTAGCTTGAGAATTATAATTTCTAATTAATGTTACTTTTCAGTGTTTGAAAGTACACAGTAGTCAATAATCCTATTATTATCTTGGTTAAAGTATATTAAATCTATTTCCATCTGTTTCAAGAAATAAACACTAATTATTATTATCATTTGATGGTATACAGATTTCTATAAATTAGTCATGTCATTTAGATTAAGCTTCTAAAAATGGTTCTCACTGTCTTCAGTAATATATCCAAGGGCTTTGTCTGCAAATATTCAATATAGTTGTGTCTTTATAACAAGCTGCCTGTTAGCATCCATGGCTGACCTGGAATTATGTGAAGAAGAAAATGACTTACTTTGTTGAACAAAATGCTTTTGTGTCACATGCTGCTACTGTCAAAAAAAGGTTACCTACTCAGACTATCATATCTTGTCAGTCTTCTAGCATGCAATTCTGTTTTATTCCTGGTTTATGTTATAATGTCTTGTAAAATGATTTAAAAACTTCTCTGTTGGTCATCAGTGAGTTTTGGTTTTCTCTCAGCACATTAGGTGGATGATGATTATGGGTTTGATGACCTTACCGATTTTGTGACCTACTCTTCCTATTACTAACTACATTAAACAAAATATTTGATGTGACAGTGAGAAATTTAAAGAAATCAAAACAAGAAACATAAGCCACAAATTAGGCCAAATATACTGAAAAATATAATAAAAATGGACAATAAAAAATGTTAAAATAAAAACTCATCAACAAAATTCTGATAAATGATGGTCTAGAACTTGATTATCTGTCTATATTTCTGAGATGAGGTATTATGTACATTATTTACATTATTTGGACTAGTGTCCTCATCTTTATCGCCATATTTATTACAATGTTTCAGCGGTTGTACACTCCGGCCTTCTTCAGGTTGTTGGAATGTCGAACTGAACCCTTTATTTTGCTCACTGTGGAACTAGAACAGTCTACCCCAGTGAGCGAAATAAAGGGTTCAGTACGACATTCCAACCACCTGAAGAAGGCCTGAGCGTACAATGGCCAAAACTTAATAAATACAGTGACAAAGATGAGGACAATAGTCTGAATAATGTAAATATTCTAGCATTTGATTTTTTTCTCTTCTCTCGAGAATTGCTAGAGACTACTTGAATTTCCTGAAGCAGCCAGACTTAATTACCTCCCGGCAAGAGATATTGATTGTGATCTCTCTAAATTTTGTCAAAGTTTTTACTTAGTTGCTTTTTTATCAAAGTAATAACTTACAAAAGAGATGCAAGAGTCACTTGTGGTGTCAGAGAAAAACACAAGTTAACATTGATTCAGGAGACCATAGAGGAGTGTAAAACTTTACAAATTAACACCTGTGATACTGAAATAGTAGGTTACAGTTGTGACGTTAGTTTTATATTTACACTGTTAAACTTGTTACAGATAGTACATCATCATCCTTAAGTCTTCTGTATCCCTTCAGGGACATTTATGGCTCTCCACAGCTTCCTTTTTAAATATCTGTAAACTGTGCACTACTATGAGTGTTCTTAAGAAACATATAGTGGGATTTCCTGTTGCTTTTCCAAGGTTATAAAATTCAGAATTGTCCTAGACTGGTTACCAACCAAGGCTAGAGAACTGATAGCTAAAAGAAGAGATAGTTTCATGACTTTTTTGAGGGCATTAGTTCCGTGTAAGCACAGAATTTGAACCTGGTTTGCTAATTTCATTTTCTGCAGAATTAACCATCAGTCCCCCAACCCAAACCTTCATGCAGTTTAATTATTCTGATATAAATCTAACTTAATTCCCCAATCTTCACATATTAAATCCAGCAACAGAATTTTCATAGTTTTATTCATATTAATCTCTAATTAATCAAAACAAGACAAAAAATATATTGAAAAAACATATTGTATTTGTAAAGAAGCGTGTAAACTCTTTGAAAGCAAAAAAGAATAATTGTATAGTTTTTAATTTGCTATTTACATCTCTCATTATATTCACTTTGGCACATTCATTATGTTTTAAACCATTTCAGTAATGTTGAAGCCCTCACAATTTCTTCTTTTTTTTTAAGGTTATTTGATAAGTCATTAAATGTCTTCAAAGGCATTCAGTGCACCATCAAAGTTCAAGTAAAATTACAAAAATTCTCAGGTGGTTATAATTTTGCTTCCTGCCTACCACAGAGTCTCTCAAACAAAAGTTCACAGAAAAGACAAAAAAAAAAAATTAAAAAAGGCTGACATAAGACTGTCTGATTTGTTTTTGTCTGTTTTAAATTAAATTAATACAACGAATGAGCATTTACAGACAACACAAACTATGTACATCACTTGTTCGAAAGCTTCTTTCTTTTTTTTTTTTTAATCATATTAAAATAGTTATAAGATTTGTTTACCTAACCTAACTCTTTCCTGGAAAACATTTGCCAGAGACAGTCTTTTCTAATACATTTTCTACACTCACAATGATATTATTATCAGCATTACACATCAGATTATAAAATAATGATGTTAATCTCATTGTCACAAATATTATCCATCAAAAAAATACAAGTAAATAAAATTAAAAGTTTTGAAAAATTCTAAAATAAACATTTTTTTTTATGGGCTCAGTCAGGCCTTAGACATAAAAATTGCTGTGGCATACATGGTTCCTCCACAGGCCTCTAGAAAACTAAAGACTGTAAAAATGTGGTTCTGTAGGAGGTACTGAAAATTTCATGGGCATGTTGAGGGTAAGTGAGATAAGGGAAGGCAGTGAGCCATTACCTGACGAGCTTGTGTGAATAGATAGTGAAATGGGGGACAGGAAGTTTAGCAAAGGGAAGAAAACTGCTAAGCATCACATGAGATAGGAAGATGTGGAAAGCCATGATCGCCTATAGCATGAAGGGATATGACACATAGAAGATGATAAGTGGCAGAAAATTAAGATATATCCTGCTTATGAGATTGCTGTAGCATACCAACGGACGATAATGGGTATGTCCCCATTCACATAAATACAGTAGTAAATACTGTATGTTGGTCTGCAGTGGAAGATTCATTGTGGAATTCACTTGACTCACTTCTCTGCACCACTGGCGAATCTTATATGTGTTGTTCTTGTTCTAAGTATTATCATTCATTACCAACATTTGTGTGAGTATTTTATTCAATAACCTCCCCGTTACAACAGAGAAAATTTTCCAACATAAATACAAGGGTAAATTAAAAATTATCCGCACTTTTGCTATAACATCTTGTGTGGTCATTTTTTGACTTTCCCTCGTAACTGAAATCAGATGCTGTATGATGGAACTGTAAGCCATTTTGAAGGATTTTGTCCCCCCTGAGTGATGTAATGGAATAACCTGTCACCCCCATGAGTGACTACACTATAGGAAGTAACTACCTATAAGTATCTGTAAGTCAACAGATTACAGAGACTAGCTGGGATCTGTTGAGTACGACTCGGACTTACGAGAGAACTATCGACCTTCCAATAGTAGCGCTCACTACTGGATTGATTTGTGACAACCTTGTGTATAACTGTTATCTTTATTCTTATTGTAAATGTTTTTACAATAAACCTTTACTTATTTTATCCACCATGTTTTTCAATTATATACTATTAGCACAGAATATAACACTGACTCTGCTATATTTGTAGGCATAGGTTAAACCAGGCCTTCACAATTAAAAAATATGGAAATTTCTTGCAGAAAATTATATTCATGTGTAAAAATCTAGTCCTGATGAGCATTTTGACATTAAACTCTTGAGTTGACTATCCAGATATGTCACTTGAACTTTTCTTAATCTATTGAATAGAAACACATAGATATGGAGGCAATGCGAGATAATTATTTTCTTTTTCAAGCCTAGTTTAAACTAAGCACAGTTGTGGTAAAATTAGTCATTTCCATACAGTGTTACTGTCAGTAGAAATTTAGGAGTTCTTTTTATTAAAACAGTTTTTCCGAAAATTAAACTTCTCAGGTCCACTGTTATGGTATTGATGGAAGTTCCCTTCCAAACATTTTATGCTTGGTTATATGGAAAGTCAACAATTTGATTATATATCATTATTTCCTCTCTTAGTTACATGTCAATCCCTCCCATAGTTTTTTTTTTCTGTTTCTGCTGTTGGAAGTCTTCAAGTGGATGTGGTTTTAGCACTGAAGTTTTATTTCAAAACAAGTAGGATATAAGAATGCTACCTAAAGCTAAGCATAGCTGTTGAATATATAAATGCCAATTTCATTTGCAGGCACAAAAGACACCTGGAGTTCTGAATTTGAGACCCGTGTCTTGTAGGATTTAATGGATAGTGTATTTCTGGGTTGTCTTAAATGTCTGTACTTGTTTGTAAGCTGATTATAGATCCTAATGTTTTATTCTCCAAATGATACAATTGAATTACAAAGGAAAACATGCCTTTTATGAAGGCATTCCTAACAAAGTTGTTACAAGCTTGAACAGTGTCAATACTTCTTAAAATTTGCTGTCATCTGTAAGATGTTTAAGCATCTACAAGTGTTGTCTATCTGACTCTTCATGTCAGGTGGGCAACACTTGCTCAGCAAAAATCTTGTTCATAGATATTTAACACTTAGCACTCTCAGGATATGGTAAGTCAAGAACATAATCATATACTTGAGGAATAATGTTGCTTATAAGGAGTTTAATGAGAACAAAGGTTTTATTAAACTATGGTAGGGCAACAGGAGAATAACAAAGGTTTTATTAATCTATGGTAGGGCAACAGGAGAATAACAAAAGTTTTATTAACCTATGGTAGTGCAACAGGGGAAAAACAAAGGTTTTATTAACCTATGGTAGGGCAACAGGAGAATAACAAAGGTTTTATTAACCTATGGTAGGGCAACAGGGGAAAAACAAAGGTTTTATTAAGCAATTGTAGGGCACTGAAGAAATTGTTAAATATCTGGAACCAAGCGAGTCACAACTTCAAAGTGACAACTGTTAGAAAACTATCCATGTCATGGATTAATGTACAATAAACTGAGGTCAGGATGTCAAATCCTAACGTCTTTAGGCTTTACTGTAAATTAATCTGGCATAGATTTATTAAGCAAATATGAAAAAATAAAAACGGAAATGAATATTTTTCAAATATGGAACACTCTAAATTGGGGAAATAGATGAGATATTTTTTTTTTAGCTAATAGTACAGAACCAATTGATGAATTGCAGTCCACAGAAAAACAACATCGTTTGAAAACATCAGTAGACAAATAGAAGAGATGAAGAGAAGTAAAAAAAAAGTCAGATTTCTCCATCCCCTGAAGCCTCTTACCCTACTATGTGGTGGCTGCAGATGTCTCTTCTGATCCAACATACGACTCATTTCACACAAAAGAAAATGTTGATGAGCACCCAAATATTCAGCAACAAGTTCAGCCAATGACGACGACGATTACAAATAGCAAAGTGTTTTTGGACTACTGTAACTGAGTAGAACAATCTAGCAGGTAACCATAATGGACTGATCCTCGTTGTAGTGGTAGGCAATAGGTGTCCTTACTGTACCTCCACATCAGTCTGTATTTATGGCTGACACCAGCCAATCATATTACTGTGCGGGGGAACCCACATGTATGCATATTCATTACATCAGAAACATAATATGTTATTATCATTTAATTAATGAGCAAGTATGTTTGATATTGTTAAATGTTCAGTACCTGAAGAGAATGACTGTAGAAACCTAAGAAAGGCTAGAGAATGTGCAGCCAAAATATGAAAAATAAAAGCAAATATGGAGAAATTAATCTGAAGAAATTCACATAGATTGATGACTATGAATGGTAATGTCCCAAAAAGTAAATAGTTTTCAAGAAATATAAGAGAAAAGCAATTGAGAGCTAAAAATATAACCATTTCTCATCAAATATATTAAATGTTATCTTTTTGTTTATTTCTCTTCATTTCCACATTTGAGGTAAAAATTTCTTCTCTGTATGATTTTTTTTTTCTGATTTTCTCCATTTATTGTACTTTTATTCCATTTGCCAAGTCATACAGTTTTAGAGACATGATGATGATAAAAAAAAAATATATAAAAAAAACTGTAATGCACAACTCTGCAGAATGTTTCTCAAGTTGGTATTTGTTGGACAAAGCCAATTTTGGCAGCAGCACAAATTTACTGAACACTTGGTGTGTATCAAGTGAATCCTTACTGGTTTGTATGATGAACATATCATCATCATCAGTCTTATGACTGGGTGGAGCCGTGACGGTCACTGTGCAACAGAGCACCTGATCAGCTCCTTCTATAAGTCTCAGTTGTGTGTCAATAACTTTCTGAATTTTTGTGAAGGATCTCCCAATTCACTCAGGAACATTGTCAGCTTTCTTTTTTCTCTGTCACTTCTTTTGCCTAAGGATAAATAAATGCAGTAATTGTTTTAAATCTTGATTTTGTCTTCATTAACTATAAAAATAGATGCTTTTTCAGATGTACTTTTATTTTGACAGAAAAGTATTAATACTTTTTTGTGCCAATATTCAGAATGTAGGCGATCATGGCCCTCTACATCTTCCTTTCCTTTGTAATAAGTTTTGTCTTTTTGTTATTTCTCCCAAACCTTGTTCTGCCATCTATTTGTTCAAGCCCACCAAGTATATCACGCATTGCTTTCCACTGTCCATCTTTCCCTCTATCCATCCTGTGAGTATCAGGTTTTCTAAACCCTCCTTCCTCATTATGTGTCCCAGAAATTTCAACTTCCTCCTTCTGATGTTAAGTATAAATTTTTTCCATTCTCTCCAAAACCTCATCTTTGCTCACTTATTCGGCCCATGGTATCCTCAGCATCTTTCTGTAGAACCAAATTTCTGTTGCTTTGGGTCTTTTCTTCATCTTTAAGGAGATTGTCCAGCATTCACTGCCATACAAAATTTTCCTGTCTCTTAACACTATGCTTAGCTTTTCAAATGTGTCTTCAATACATGATACCTAAACTTGTAAAATCTATTGATTTATTACATATTAATAATAGTTTACTGTAGAGTTTACTAGAAAAAAAGTTTCATCCTCTTATTAAAAATAATATTAACCCTTTAAAGCTGGAAGCACCAAAATGCAGCTGCAAGTTTCACATGCTTACAATCCCTTGGTGGAGGTGGCATCTAAATGTGCATGGGTAGCACTGTATTACAATATACAGCATTCACACCTGTCACATGATCAACTAGAGGTGCCTGAAATATACAACAATTTGGAAAATTAAAACCTTGTAAATGTTGTAGATTTCCAAAACCATATGTCATAACTAGTAAATAGCAAGAAGACAAAAATTGATATCATTTGAAAGAGAACTTAATTTACTTCCATATAAAATCAGTTTGTAATATTGGTTCTTCAATAGTTTTTGAGATACGTCAATTTGATTACACTCACATTAGCTATTCAAAGACAAAATAAATTCTAGTCATTATTTAGTTTGTTGGCATTTATAAGTGACACCTCCTGTTATTCTTTACAACATTCCAAGGAAAATTAAATTCAGTAAGGAATTTTCATTCCATTTACTTTAAAACCCCTTGATATAAAGAGTTGTCTTTCTTATCTTGTCAATGATTGGCAGACATTTTGTAGGGAACTTTCATGGTACAGAGAGGAAAACAGTTTTAAAGAACATTGCCAATGGGTGTGTCATTAAAAAGAAAAAGGAAAAGTTAATCTCTTTTAGCTTTTAAGTTAAATACAACAAAAATTATCTGATAAGGAAATCCCAGAACAATGGAAATATACAACAACAGCAAATGAAAACAGAAAAGATAGTTATTTTTTGAAAATAGAAACTGAAGCAGATTAAAAAGGCCTGCAGTTCATAGCTGGATGCACATTGTCACTTTGATATTGAATGTTATGTTACATGGCTCAATACAAAATGCTAACCCCTCTCTACACAATGAGGAGAAAAGAAAAACACTTCACTTCAAATTATGGATCAAGTCCATAGAAATGTTAAAATCTCCCTGCAAAGCATAGCTTTTACTCTGAACCATTTTGAACTTATTCATTTCCACCTAAGACAAATATAAAGCTAAAATGGGTCAGAATTCAATTCAGAAATCATTTGCTTACATTCTGAAAATGTTATTAATTCATGGCACAGAGAGCCTTATCAAGAAATGGTTGATTAATATTTGTAAAACCAAAAGTCAGATTTGTCAACGATTTATAGGCAAAGAATAAAACTATCAGCCTCTAAGAACAATCATGAAAATTTAAGGAAAAAAAAATTAAAAAATATTAAAGAAAAGGTAGCTGTGGAGAGTCATAACAGCTTATGTTCTGTAGAAGCATAGCATTAAAAAAAAAAAAAAAAGAAAAGAATTCAGTTCAGGAAAAAAAACTTTAAAAATTAAAGTAAAGTATCCATTTTTTCATCAACTGACATATTTCCTGAGAATTTTCTAAAACATAATCTCAGAAATCAGGGTCAATTCATTTATATTAATATGGGGAATTTTCTCACATTTTGCTCAGAATTCAAAATGGGGTTATGAGGAATGAAAAAGAGATAAAAATGATTTCTTTTTATTTGATGTAATACATTATTTTGAAAGGTCCTTTACAACTTTAAAAAAGAGAAAACATAATTAACTAAGTTATCTCTCCTTTCTGGAAAAAAAATTTTTTACTCATCATTTCTCACTTTATGCAGCAAATCATAGTATTTTGCATAGATGTAAACATTTATTTTTAGTTAAAAATATCAAGAAAAAACAACAAAAAAGCATTCAATGTTGTGAGAGATAACAGGAAGTGAGTACATAGGATAATTTTTATCAAACATTTTACAACAAAAGTAAGAGTCCAATTCAGGCAACCAACATTGGGACATTGAAATGCCTATCTTTGAATCCTTGTAATTTCTCTTTTTTTCTGTTTCACACTTTTATTTCTCTTTTGCATTAACTCTTTCACTTTAAGCCCCCACTCCTCTCTGTCTTATTTTTTTTAAATACTTCTAAATCTTTATTCTCTTTCACTTTATGATACACACACACTCTCTCTCTCTCTCTCTCTCACTCTAAGATTAATTATTTAAAATAAATTTTAATTTGAAAGAAAACATTTGTGGGCAATTTTTTCTCAGGTGGTGAGATAAATGCAAAAAATAAAATTGTTAGCATACATCTTAAATGCTCTAACACTACCCAAAAAATGGTTTTAAATTTTTTTCCATATTATCGTTGGTAGCCATAAATAAGAGAAAATTATTGCAACATCGTTAACATTATTTCTTTGTGTACATTTGTTTATATATATAGTTTGGTAATTCAAATAACTAGATATTAACAACTGTATACACGTGTGCTGGCAAATAAATAATAAATCAAATAAGCAAATAAATCAATATCAAATTTAGCCATGAGGTGTAAACATAAAAGTGCTTGATGTAGTTAGACAGAGCTAAGAAATATATATTAATAAATATACATAAACCTACGTTTGGTGTGCCACTTATGTTTCATTGGTTACCCAACTCGTCAGGCACAAAATGTATGTGAGTTTTTTTTTTTTTTTTTAAATATACAGATATTTATATCCCAAAAATAAAATAGTTCAAAAAGCCCCAAAACAATCCTGGGGTCTAAATGCAGAAAATGGGTGCAGGTAGGGGTAATGCAAGTTGCATACATATGTGTATATGTATTTAATATATATATATATATATATATATATATATGATAAAATGTTAGTTATAACTTATTCATATATATATCTATATAGGAAAAATACATAGACATTCTACATATGTCACTTAGATGCATTATATATACATGCATTTTTTCTCTCATATATACGAATATACATGTATATAAGTATATGCACAAACTTACACATACAATTCTGAACGCACTTGCATTCATATATATATATATGTATAAATTATCACCATGTGTATGGCTTTTGTATTATGAATAGGTATACAAGCTTAGTAAACTGCAAGACCCATATGAAACTGCCAATTTTTCTCACAGAGGCCACTAATACATAATTTGTGACTTGAATACACATTATTCTTGCCTTTGACCCAGAAAAGTCTTGTATTGCCAACAATAGCTGTCAGCATCCTATTTTTCAAATGCGGTAGTCAATACCACAGGAGACAGGGTTCTTTTTGAAAGAATCCCAATATCTTTCTCATGGTGTTCTTGTACATGATGAGAGTGATATAGGTACAGAAAGGAGTAAGTTTATATACTGTAAATGTAGCAATACTTATACACATTTATATATACATACATGAAGGATTTTCTAGTTAAACTGAACATCATTTACAAAGAATTATTACTTAGACCATTTGTACAAGTGCAGAATCCAATAAGTGTTTGTTCTTTTTATGCAAATACATTTAAAAGGAAACCTTTTCAATTCAGATCAAAATCAATGCATTTGAAGTTTTCTGCTTACTGAATTAATACATTTCAGCTTTCTTAAAATCTATTATACATGTTCACTGAATGTAAAATAGGGGATCAGTTCTGTCATTATATCATCACTACAATACTGATGCCCCATTTTAAAGATATCAAATTTTCTAAGTTCACTAATGATGTTAGGATTCACTGCAATAATACATGGTATATATATGTGTGTAAGATAGAAAATGTTAATAATAATTTGATATTTTTATTAATGATAAAAGTTATAAGATAGAATCCATTTTTGTCGTTACTTAATGTACTAAATATACTTATATTTTACACCAATAAGATTTCTATTGATTCGATTATTCAAAAACTTGAATAAAATTAAACTTTTCATATATTTTAATTTCTTGCAAAATTGAAATAGTTTTATTTGTTGTTTTATTTATTAAATTTAACTTTCAGTCTGATAGCAGATTTTTGAGACTAAATATATTTTGGGGAAAACCACATTTCAAAATTTGCTCATTCTTCAAAGTCGGAGCCACATGCTTCACATTTGAGAAAATGGTTGCTGGTATTTTGTAGTGTCAGATCAGATTGGAAGACTCTTTGCAGAGAATATTCAGTATAATGGCAGACCTGTTCTTTGATGGAGGTGCCAGATTTAATATGGGTTGGTATTTCAACATGTCTGTCTATTGGAACTTTTGCCATTAGGTTTCATTGGCTGACATCACAGACTGCATTTTCTTGGCATGAGATAAATTATAGGTACAAACAACATTTTTGAGACTTCCATTTTCTTGGGGAATTAATGAATCTTATCATCATTATTGTACTTAGAAAATTTGATATCTTTAAAATGGAGCATCAATATCATTGCAATGGTATAACAACTGAACTGATCACCCACTTTACATTCAATGAAAATTTGTAATGGATTTTAAGAAAGCTCAAAATATTTCTTATCTTTGTCAGATTTTAAGACTGAAATAAACAGGCCTTTGTGAGGGTATGTGTATCAATATATATAGATATATATTGACATATGCAAAATTGTGCAAATACCTTTATCCATAATATTATACAGATTTTTTATTTATTGATATGCTGTAAATGTAGCAAAAATACTTATACTCTTTTGATAAATATATTGAATATATATATATATATATATATATATATATATATATATATATATACTCTAATTGATATATATATATATATATATATATATATATATATATATATATTTATAGGTAAATGTATTAAAATATTTACAATATAAAGGTTGAAGATAAATTCAGAAAATGCTGACAGTTAATCAATATTTGATTAACAAACAAGAACTGTGAGTTGTTTTGTTATTTTATTGTTTATTCATCAAACTCAGTGCATTATAAGTTGAAGCAACATTAAAATACACACACACACACACACATATATATATATATATATATATATATATATATATATATATATATATATGTCAAAAGTTTATATACAGTACAATAAGTTTCAGTTTTATTGATATTTATAAATATTTTGGAAACTATACAAACTAAAATACTTGGTGAGCTATACAGTATCAAACACGAACCTGTTCAGGCATTAGTTGTTTTGTGACACAAAAGTCTAATATTAGATTCATAGTCATTTACAGTCTTCACAAAAAAGGTTTTTTATATTCACAATCAGATTTTTGCAAAATTCTCTAAGGTTACATATAACAATTCTTTTTTGCAAGCTGTCATCAAAAGATTAAAATTTGCTAGTCTTTAAAGAGCACTGTTATAATTTTTTTTATTTTAATGCTATGTTCTTTCCTGATGTAGACAATCATGGCTTTCCACCAATTCTGCTTTTTTCTTATCTGTCTATTGGCAATGACTTGCTGGGAATGTTAATGTAGTGGCTACTCATTGCCTTCAAGCTTTCGAATTCTGCACAGTCCTTCTCCTAGACTGGTTTTCAATCAAGGCTACAGATTCAGATCTATCTTGCTATTTAATCCATTACTGGGGGTGAGGGCTTATTAATTCATATCTTTCCCGAATGAATAGAATAGAATCAACTGAATTTGGGACTCTGCTTAACAATTCTACTTTCCATACTCAATGTACAAAATATTCTAATACCACAAATACCTTCCTACATAATTCATACTTAATATCATAAATACCTTCCTACTTAATTCATACTTAATATCACAAATACCTTCATACATAATTCATACTTAATATCACAAATACCTTCATACTTAATTCATACTTAATATCACAAATGCCTTCATACATAATTCATACTTAATATCACAAATACCTTCATACATAATTCATACTTAATATCACAAATACCTTCATACTTAATTCATACTTAATATCACAAATACCTTCATACATAATTCATACTTAATATCACAAATAATTTATACTTAATTCATACTTAATATCACAAATACCTTTATACTTAATTCACTTTAATATCACAAATGCCTTCATACATAATTCATACTTAATATCACAAATGCCTTTATACTTAATTCATACCTCATCACAAATGCCTTCATACATAATTCATACTTAATATCACAAATACCTTTACATAATTCATACTTAATATCACAAATACCTTCATAATTAATATCACAAATACCTTCATAAATAATTCATACTTAATATCACAAATACCTTCATACATAATACTTAATATCACAAATACCTTCCATACATAATTCATATCTAACATAACAATCAAATACCTTCATACTTAAATACCTTAATACTTAAAATTAATATCAAAATACCTTCATACTTAATATCACAATACCTTCATACTTAATATCACAAATACCTTCATACTTAATTCATTTAATATCACAAATACCTTTATACTTAATTCATACCAATATCACAAATGCCTTCATACATAATTCATATTTAATATCACAAAATACCTTCTATAACTTAATATCACAAATACCTTCATACATAATTCATACTTAACATCACAAATACCTTCATACATAATTCATTTAATATCACAAATACCTTCATACTTAATATCACAAATACCTTCATACATAATTCATACTTAATATCACAAATACCTTCATACTTAATATCACAAATACCTTCATACATAATTCATACTTAATATCACAAATACCTTCATACTTAATATCACAAATACCTTCATACATAATTCATACTTAATATCACAAATACCTTCATACTTAATATCACAAATACCTTCATACATAATTCATACATACTTAATATCACAAATACCTTCATACACTTAATATCACAAATACCTTCATACATAATCCATAATTTAATATCACAAATACCTATCACAAATACTTAATATCACTTAATACCTTCAAACATAATTCATACTTAATATCAAACACCTTAATTCATACTTAATATCACAAATACCTTCATACATAATTCATACTTAATATCACAAATACCTTCATACTTAATATCACAAATACCTTCATACTTAATTCATACTTAATATCACAAATACCTTCATACTTAATTCATACTTAATATCACAAATACCTTCATACATAATTCATACTTAATATCACAAATACCTTCATACTTAATATCACAAATACCTTCATACATAATTCATACTTAATATCACAAATACCTTCCTACTTAATTCATACTTAATATCACAAATACCTTTATACATAATTCATACTTAATATCACAAAAATACTTAATATCATACATAAATATTCATACATAAATATACTTATATCACAAATACCTTCCTACTTAATTCATACTTAATATCACAAATACCTTTATACATAATTCATACTTAATATCACAAATACCTTCATACATAATTCATACTTAATATCACAAATACCTTCCTACTTAATTCATACTTAATATCACAAATACCTTTATACATAATTCATACTTAATATCACAAATACCTTCATACTTAATATCACAAATACCTTCATACATAATTCATACTTAATATCACAAATACCTTCATACTTAATATCACAAATACCTTCATACTTAATTCATTAATATCACAAATACCCTTCATACTTAATTCATACCTTATAATATCACATAAATACCTTCATACATAATTCATACTTAATATCACAAATTTCTTACTTAATATCACAAATGCCTTCATACATAATTCATACTTACATCACAAATACCTTCATACATAATTCATACTTAATATCACAAATACCTTCATACATAATTCACTTAATATCACAAATACCTCATACTTAATTCATACTTAATATCACAAATACCTTCATACATAATTCATACTTAATATCACAAATACCTTCATACTCATACTTATATCACAAATAATACATAATTCATACTTAATATCTCAAATACAATTCATACATAATATCAATATCACAAATACCTTCATACATAATCCATTCACTTAAATATTCATACTTAATATCACAAATACCATACTTCATACTTAATTCATACTTAATATCACAAATACCTTCATACTTAATTAATATACTTAATATCACAAATACCTTCATACTTAATCAAATAATTTAAATCACAAATACCTTCATACATAATTCATACTTAATATCACAAATACCTTCATACATAATTAATATCACAAATGCCTTCATACTTAATTTTACTTAATATCACAAATACCTTTTCATACTTATTATCAAATACTTCATAATAATACAAATAATATCATAAATAATTCATACTTAATATCACAAATGCCTTCATACTTAATTCTTAATATCACAAATACCTTAATATCATCACAAATGCCTTCATACATAATTCATACCTTAATATCACAAATACCTTCATACATAATTCATACTTAATATCACAAATACCTTCATACTTAATTCATACCTAATATCACAAATACCTTCTTAATATCTTCATACTTAATATCACAAAATTCATACATAATTCATACTTAATATCACAAATGCCTTCATACATAATTCATATTTAATATCACAAAATCATACTTCATACATCACAAATACCTTCATACTTAATTCATACTTAATATCACAAATGCCTTCATACATAATTCATAATTTTAATATCACAAATACCTTCATACATAATTCATACTTAATATCACAAATGCCTTCATACATAATTCATAATATCAAATACCCATAATATCATCACAAATACCTTCATACATAATTCATACTTAATATCACAAATACCTTCATACATCACAAATTCATACATAATACTTAATATCACAAATACCTTCATACTTAATTCATAAATAATTCATTTAATATCACAAATACATCACAAATACCTTCATACTTAATATCACAAATACCTTCATACATAATTCATACTTAATATCACAAAACCTTAATTCATACTAATATCACAAATACCTTCATACATAATTCATACTTAATATCACAAATACCTTCATATACATAATATCACAAATAATTTTTTTACATAATTCATACTTATTATCACAAATGCCTTCATACTTAATCACAAATACCTTCATACTTAATCATACACAAATACCTTCATACTTAATTCATACTTAATATCACAAATGCCTTCATACATAATTCATACTTAATATCACAAATACCTTCATACTTAATATCACAAATGCCTTCATACTTAATTCTTACTTAATATCACAAATACCTTTATACATAATTCATACCTAATATCACAAATACCTTCATACATAATTCATACTTAATATCACAAATACCTTCATACTTAATATCACAAATGCCTTCATACATAATTCATACTTAATATCACAAATACCTTCATACATAATTCATACTTAATATCACAAATACCTTCATACTTAATATCACAAATAATATCACATAATGCTTAATACCCACACATCACAAACACATAATTCATACTTAATATCACAAATACCTTCATACTTAATTCATACTTAATATCACAAATACCTTCATACTTAATATCACAAATACCTCTATCACATAATACCTTAATATCACAAATACCATCATACTTAATATCACAAATACCTTCATACATAATTCATATTTAATATCACAAATACCTTCATACTTAATTCATAATTAATATCACAAATGCCTTCATACTTAATTCATACTTAATATCACAAATACCTTCATACATATCACAAATAATTCATACATAATTCATACTTAATATCACAAATACCTTCCTACTTAATTCATACTTAATATCACAAATACCTTCATACTTAATTCATACTTAATATCACAAATACCTTCATACTTAATTCATGGTTTTAATATCACAAATGCCTTCATACTTAATTCATATCACAAATACCTTCATACATAATTCATACTTAATATCACAAATACCTTCATACATAATTCATACTTAATATCACAAATACCTTCATACTTAATTCATACTTAATATCACAAATACCTTCATACATAATTCATACTTAATATCACAAATACCTTCATACATAATTCATACTTAATATCACAAATACCTTCATACATAATTCATACTTAATATCACAAATACCTTCATACTTAATTCATACTTAATATCACAAATACCTTCATACTTAATTCATACTTAATATCACAAATACCTTCATACTTAATATCACAAATACCTTCATACTTAATTCTTACTTAATATCACAAATACCTTCATACTGATAGACATTAATTGTAAACCTCAAAATAACTCATTGATGAATATTATATAAATAGTTTTAACCCTTCTCCTCTATTCAAATGTACACATTTTTCTCTTGTTTATATTGTAAAATCTGAGAGAATCTTATTTAAATTAGCTTATTTTTGATATTTTATACCTCCCTGACCTTTTGAATTTGTGTTTTTTGTAATTCAAAATATAAATAAATTCTTGTTTAACAATGTTCATATCTAGGGATAGTGCCTAGTTCTTATTTTTATTGAGTACTCTTATTTCCCAGTTGTTTCCACTGAGTGCAAATACACACTGCCTGATCCAGGGATTGAACTCACAACAACTATGTCACCAAATTCACAAACTAATGTTTAATAATTTCTTATACTTGTAAGATTATTACTACTAATAAATATATATATATATATATATATATATATATATATATATATATATATCTCTGTACATTACCCAGATAAATACACACCTAAAGAAAGCACAATGTCCGAAATGTTGTGATAAAAACAACAATGATGAGGACAATGGTTTGTATATAAATATTGCAAATAATGATAAATAAATTCATATCATTCTACTGTATATGTTTACAAATTTTCCTTTTTTTTTTTTTAAATTTAGCTTGCTGGCCAGAAAGTCCATCAAGAAAGAGTAAAAGAAAATAAACAAAAATTTGTACTTGGAATTTTCTGAAGTATATTTTTTTATTCATGCTTCTGTGGAAAAGACTTTGATTCTTGCTGTGAGTGCCAAACAAAAAAAATTCAGTCTCTGAATTTCTGATCATCCAAGACATTCTGTACCAGGCAGTGTTAATTTAGTTTGCTTATTAGTCAAACAGTTAATTTGATTATATTTTGAACTTTAAAATTTATATCATAGAATCCATCTCATTCTTAAATGACAATTAATTGTTGTTTGATGATAGGAGACATTTTCTAGAGCTTGTATTTCCAGAAACTGACACTTTGATGCAAGAGTTGTTATCTTTAAGTTTCAGGAGATGTGTTTCTTTCATGTGACTGGAATTATTTTAAACCAATAAATGGTTCCAAGTTTGCCAGAGATAAAAGCACTGAGATGACAAATGAAATTCAATCAGATGCAACAGAATCAATAAAATGAACGAGAAGCTGATATACAAAGTTATACACAAGTTTTGTATATGAAGTCTGAATTCTATTTATTAAAAAAAGAGAAAATTCAACTGCTGAGGGCAACCAGCAAGATCAAATGTCATCACTCTCATAAGATTTTTGACAGTGTATAACTTTATAAGTGTACACTAAAAAAATATGAGTTTCAAATATAATTTCTCAAATAAATTATTATTAGCCTTTGATGTGGAATTTTCCACTTATGTAACTTTATTTGTTTCAAAAATAAAAGAAACAGGCATTAATTTGCTAAACTGTAAACAGTCTGTCAAAAGGGATTTCTTTTCTGGGTAGAAAACCTATAAATCCAACAGAATTCTAGATGTCTTTATTTTAATGACATTTAGCCTGTTAGCCATATTATGATCTATCTATCTATTTATCTATATATATATATATATATATATATATATATATATATGAAGCATGTACAGGTTAACACACATGAGGAGGTGCTGAAAAGTTCTTCAGATTTTTCCTCAACTTTTTGTGTGTATGTCTGCATGTGTGTTTATAATGTGAAAAAGAGAAATTCTTTAATCTGGAACATATATCAGTCAATATACATTCATGTGTTAGAATATTGTACACATAAAATTTTTAATGTTTTTCTTATGGAAAAAAAATAACATTGGGTAGACAAACCTAAAAATTGAGTTGAATATACATCATAAAATAACAAACTCTAAAGCATTTTTCTTAAAATGTCATATAAAACTTTCATGTGCCTAATACTTTCACAAGTGTCATATATATAAAGAATATTTACATTATTTACATTATTCAGACTGTTATCCTCACCTTCAATGTCATATTCACAACTTTTCAGCTGTTGTACACTCCAGCCTTCTTCAGATGATTGGAATTTCAAACCGAACCCTTTATTTTGTCCACCATGGTAGATTGGTCTAGTTCCATGTGCCATGCTTCTTCCAGATGTCTTAGTTATTTCCCTTTAACTCAACTCTCCAAGTTTTTTAGTTCACCACGGCTGCAGCCTGGAATTGAACTCATAACACTTTGGGTCTAGTTACTGGATTTATTTTTTAATTCAACATATTTTTATTACTTCAAATGCTATCATTTGTGGATACCTGTATTTGAGTAGATGGTGTTTAAAGTCAACAGAGCATTTACTCAAGTATGGGTATCCACTAAAAATAGGATATATATATATATATAATGTGTGTGTGTGTAAGTGTGTGTATACATTTGTATATCAGTGTATATATGAATATATATTTTACCTACAAATACAAAAAAAAATTCATAGACAAATTAAACCAGCACTAAGCAAATTTTACCCCCCCACACACACATACACCATACAAATATGTATGGAGAATAAATATATAAACATATACTGAAAAAAACAAACGCACTAAATGGACCATATGCAGACAAAGTGTGTGTACATATATATACCATTTCCTGGTAATAAAACAATATATATGAAGAAGGAATATGTACTAGCAAAAACACATATACACAATACACAAAAATGATAAAAAGTTACAGAGGTCATAAAAAGATGAGAAGAAAGACCGTCCTTCCTTCCCCCTCTTTATTATTGTTTTATTATCCATTAAACAGAAGAACATTTTCTCCACAAGTTCAAGAAGAATTTAGGTTACTACTACACACAAAAGACAAAGTTTAAATATGAAAAACATAAAGAAAATTAATTCCTTTAAACAATATGTAGAAATAACCATTCTTTGCCTGATGACGATCACAAGGCCCAAAACTCATGTAGCAGAAAATATGGAAAATAAAGTCTAATAAATATTTTTAAAAATCCACATTATAACCAAAACGTTTGTGGCTTCTCTTTTCTTTTTAAAGTATACACTTTTCTCTCACTGGAACCACTATCATCTCTCCCTTTTTTTTATATATATATATATATATATATATATATATATATATATATATACATACCTAAAGAGCCATGTAAACCTACCTAGGTTTCACCTATACAGATTGTCAGGGTCAACCCTGACAATCCGTATAGGTGAGACCTAGGTAGGTTTACCTGGCTCTTTAGGTTCATATTTAGGTTTGCTCTACTTAGTGTATTGAGCACTTTACTTAGTTACTTTTGCTTTACTCGTTTTGGAGGTTTTTTTTCTTTGGACTCTGAGCTTGGATTCTGTATGATTGTTTTTGCCTCAATTACATGTTCTTAGTTTTTTCTTTTTTTATTCCTTATTTTCCCTTTGGCATTAATTTGTTCATTTACAAGCCAAAATACCTAAGGTTTTTCCAAATGAGTGTGACTATTTATATATATATAATATGTGTGTTTGACAAAGAAAATAAGATAGTTTAAGGTTAATGGATATGTGTGTCATTTTATATTTGACTTTGTGTCATTCTAAGAATTGCTTGACAAATCTGATCAATGGAAACTAAAAGTATAAAGTAAAAATGTAACTCCTCAACTTTACAATTTTATATTTGAAAAATCAAGAAGAAAATGGTTTTCAATTTTTGTTTTCTGCAATACTTACAAATGGAATAGAGTTTGCACAGACAAAAATAAAGAAGGCTCCAACACCATACAAAATCTCTGCTAAGTTAAATTCTGGAATCATGCGATCAAGATTTTATTGAGAACAAGAAAATGGCAAAAGTATGAATATAGACAATTGCACTCCAATGGCAACAATTTAATCTCACTGTATCCATCATGTCAGTAGTTAAAGAAAAGTTGTTTTCATTACTGAATAAACTGCTTTTCCTTTCTTCCATATAAGAATGAAAAAAAAAAGAAATGAAGTAAAATAGTAAAGGAAAAAAAGAATTAGAAGAAATTAAATTATTTACTGTTAGACCAAATGTGAAAGAAAAAGTAAAGTTGTGGTTGCTTCAAGTGAAATTAGAATTTCATTCAGAATTGTCTTGTCAGTAGTTTGTATAATAAACAACACTATAAAAAATGAAAGGATTTAAAAGCAGAAAGAAGGACAAAAATATTTGTTCCAATACAGATGGACTTTACTAATTTGTGTGTTCTTTCAGATTTTATGAAGAATAATATGGAAATGAAATGGTGCTTCTCCTTTATATTTAGAGATTCTTGATAAAATCCAAAGAAGAATCTGCAATATCATTCATCCTGACCTGGCATCTCAGCTTCAGTCACTTTTCAATTGCCATAACTTAGCTTCACTGTACCTTTATATATATATATATATATATATATATATATATATATATATATATTCATGGTAATTGCTCTGATGAGCTCTTCTCTTTGGTACCTCAACTTTATGAATTTAAGTGCAGTACTAGATTGGCAGTTAGGTCTCATCATTTTGCAGTTGAAATGACTAAACGTAACCACAAGTTCTATGCTTACAGTTTTCTCTCATTCTTCTTGCCTGGGGAACTCTCTTCTGGCTTCTTGCTTTCCAAACAACTTTGATCTTCAAAAATGTAAATGCAATGTCAACCGTTATCTTCAGTCTTTTTGTTCTTTTATTGTTCTCACTCCTTGAAAGAAGTTTTCTTCATATTCTGTGGCACCCAGTAACTTCTTATGTCTTAGTAGCTTTATTGTCTTACTTGGGGCAAAATGATTAAAAATAATTAAATGTCTGATGAGAAACTTATAAATATTTAATAAATTTGGCTTAGTTTATAAGTGAGAATGATTGTGTTGTACCGATCTTCTAAATGGTGAGAACATGCAATGAAAATCAGAAATCAATGACCACAGCAAGACTGACTATGAAAGCTAAAAAAAAATCTACTAGAAAAATAAAAAATAGAACAAGATATTTTTTGAGTTTATCATTTCTTTTTTCAGTTTAGCATCTTTTTACTTTTTAGATGTCTTTTTCTAATAATTCCACAAAAATCAAATCCATTTTTATTGGGCATTTTTTGGCAATAAACAAAATTAATCATATGTATTATAAATACTTTCCATTCATTGAACCCTGTCAAAGTTTATCATCCAGTAACAAAATTAATAAAATTTATAAAAAGATGAAAATCAAGTTCTTTCTCCTACCAATTGGTAATTTCGCATTTTTAGACCAATGATATTTATGTTAGCTTTTGTCAATCTTTGCTGTGACCCTTGAAAACTCAGATCCATTTACTGTCATATTCTTTCTCTTCATTTTATTATTGGCTCCATTAGTCAAATAGTCTGTGTACAATTTTTATCAAACTTAATATTTATGGAATCCAGTTTCACATTGTAATTAATAAAAAACAAATTTAGCCAATCAGTGAATTGGTCAAAGCTAATCCATTTGAAACCACTACTTGCTTTGAAAAACTTGAATAACCAGGAGAAATTAAAAGAGACAATATCTCTTCAAATCTGATTATTCATATTTTGTAGAGCTTTTCCATTAGTCTAAATAATATTGATATAACATTCTTCTAAAAGAACACTAATGTGAATTCAATTTAACAGTTACATAGCAATGATAATGATGAGAATAGAAATTCCTATACAGGGAATATATGGCATTCATTGAGAGGTTTAACTCATATCTTTTGGTTAAGCCAGTGTGGAAAGACAAAACCTTCATGATGTTGTAATTTTTCTCTTTTCGTAATATGCACTATCTATTTTAGTTGTTACTGCTTTTGGAAGTCTTCAAGTGATGTGTTCTTTGTTATTTGGTAAAATTCTTTATTTGTGATTCTGTAAGTTTAAGAATGTTTCTTTAAAATTTCTTGTTAAAAGTGCAATGTTCAAAGGATGAAATGGAAATTTTCTCAGTATGATTCCAGTGCAATAATCAGTGAAATATTACCATTTTGCAGCAGGAAAAAGTCTAAGATATTTTTCACTTTAAATGATAATAATGGAAAATAACCATTTCTGTACAGTAAACGTTTGACAGTCATTAACTCAACATCATTAATGTCATTTCAGATTTATAAAATCTTTCACTTAAAACAGTGTTTTAGGAAATTAGATTTCTCAAGTCCACTGTTATTGCTTTTTCTAGTATTGATGAAAGTTTCCTTCCTAACCTTTTGTTTAAGGTAATGTGGATGTTCAGTATCTTGATTATAGCATTACTTCCCTTCTAATTACATATGCCATCCATTTTAGTTATTGTTACTGTTGGAAGTCTTCATGTGGTGTTGTTTTCTATAAAATCTGATGAACAGTCTTCTTCTGTAAGATTTAAAGGATTTATTCACTTGAACTAATTTTTAATCAGAAAATGGCTGTATATAAATGATAGTTTAGACATTTCTGAATGAGTTGGTTGCCATGAATGACATCCATAAGTTTCTTTTATTAATAATTTCTATGCTATGAACTTATATGTTAACTCTTTTACAATAACATCCATATTCCTATAGATTCAGGAACTGAAATTAATGTCCGCACATATATAGAGATTTACAATCTTCAAATTTACTACTGTATTGTGATTTGTCGAGATACACTACTTCTCATTTATGCATTTGTTCAGTTTAAATTAGTTTATTGTTTGTGATATCACTGTTAATGCCGTGTCATTTCTGAAACCACATTTACAAAATACCTCATCTTATAGTAGTGACTTTGTTGAGGCCATCACCTTCCTTGCAGATGAAATGACATTGGACTTCTTTGGAGCTGGGGGTTTCCACTGTATGGATTGTCTCTTTGTTTCTGGCGGAAAATGATGAACCCAAAGCTCATGCTGGATTAGGAAACATTCAAAGAAACCAGATGGATCTGTTTCAAACAATGTCAGATTTTCCTGTTATGTGACCAGCCTGGTACAATTTTGGTCAGGTGTCAGAAGACATGGCACCTACTGAGCAGAAACCTTCATCCTAACAAGTTCATTGTGCATATATTCTAAAATCTCTCATGTGATATGTTACTGGTATTAACTATTTGACTTGTAATCAATCACCTATCATCCATCACCAGCAGTTGCAGTACATCCTGACCTTGAGTCATCTTAAAACTCCCTCTGTTTGTAAAACAGGAGTGTCATCTCCTAATGTAACAACCATGTCAACATGAATGTGCATTGTTTTTTTTCTGCTGATAATTGGTAACACCACAATGCCAAATGTTGTCCATTTTCAAGAGAAGTCACTACTAGTTATATTTGATTTTTTCTTTGAACAGTCAGATGTGTTTACCATGAAAGAAATGATGCAGAAGAGTTGAAATAATACATGCAAGATTTCACGTCTCTTGCACCATTCCTTCATAGTCAACCTATGAACTTTTCAGCCCACCCTGGTAAAGTTGCTAACAATAAGCAAGTCAGTTTATTTTGGTAGCATAGAATTCTTCAGTCTTATTGAAATGTTGAGAGCTGTAGCTTTTTATTTTTTTTTGTACAGACCAATTCTTGCAGGAATTTGAGATTCTTAAAAAAAAGTGTTAAGATAGTAACACTAAAATAAAACTGCAAAAATTAAATAAAACTATGCATAAAGACAGGGTAGTAGAAATCCTTTGAAAAATAGAAATATGATGATATGTTTAAGAGAAGAACATATAATACAATCTACAAAGTTCAGGTGTAAAACATAGAAATTAACAAAATCACATGAAATGCAGATCAATAGAAAGAGTAAAGCAAAGATAACTCTGATAGACACAGAGGTCAACATGGATCAGGGGACAGGCTAAGTTATATGATAGAAAGGATTAAATGAGGAAAATGGTGGTTGACAGGACACATATCAAGAAAAAAGATAAGAGATGCAATAAAAGTCGATTTGATTGGTGCAATGGGCAACAAGCTTAGTAGACATAAGATTGAGAGAAGATATTGAATGTTTTGTTGGTAAGATGCAGCAGAGAATTGGACAGGCATAGACACCATGAAAGAATTAAACAAAGAAATTTGTTCTGCAAGAAACAAACACTAATTTCTGTTGTTGATCATGATGATGAAGGAGATCTTAAAAAGGTCTTATACTGACTCACTTCCCAAAATCAGTATTCCAGTGACCAAACATCATAATTTACTTAGGGTATTAAAGAAATCTGTGAAACAATATGCTAGGTATATTGAATTGCAGTACAGTTATGTAGAATAGCTTGCATATTTTACGAAATAGGTTATACTTTTTGTTCACATTGAGGAATTTTCAGAACTCCAGAATGAGCATGTGCACACACACACACACACATACACATGGAAGTGTTGAAAAGTTTTCAGTCCAGTCTACTTTCTAATTAAAAAAATCACATTTTTTTAAAAGACATTTCTTGGTTGGACTAAGAAATTTTCCGCACACCCTTCTATGTAAATATGTAGTGATTTGCTTAGCATAGCTTAGATGTGGCACAAAGCTAAGATTATGGAGCACTTAGTGAGGATCATACTCACTACTCAGTTGTAATTGATCTAGCAAGAAAAACTTGTTAACCATTACACTATGTGAAAATGACTTATGAATGTATATATGTAGGTATTTACCGCATATGTGGAAAAATTGTACCTTAGTTGATTAAAATGTTATGAAAATTTGCCAAAATATTACAGTAACAACTACAGCAAGAGGCATGCAATGTTGCCACGTCTGCGCAAGAAAGTGTAAATCCTTAGCAGAGCTAAAAAGCCACAACACTCTGCCCATATTTGAGGATTAACCAAGCAATGATGTTACCTGAATTGGAGTAACTACCCTCCTATATATATATATATATATATATATATATATACGCATATGCTGTGTTACATTATTAGCCAATTAAAATTTTACCAATCTGTAAAATAAACACTAATTGGAATCTGAAGTTATATTTAATGAGTGATGACAGCATTTTTTCTGCACAGTTAAATATCTCTAAAGAAAGACTGCCTTCCTGCATTTTACATATATATATATATATATATATATATATATATATATGAATCAAATACAGATATTTATCCTATTTATTTTTTCTTTATCCTATTTATGTATATATATATATATATATATATATATATATAAGGCTAAATCTAAACAAGACCAAAACAAGTCAGAAAAACAATCATTATGTGCTACACTGCCTTTTACATGGATTTAGAAACAACACAAAGAACTAATTAGCTTATAGCACAAATGCTAGAGAATGACATTTTCACATCTTAAGAATGTATATTTATACTTTGACATATATATATATATATATATATATATATATATATACACACACACACACATAATATTGCATGAGTATATCTTGAAAATGCATATATACATTTACAGCAGGGTGAAGATATATGTGTACATCTTGAAAATGTGTATGTGTGTATATATATATATATATATATATATATATATATACTGGATTCTCCTGCATTTTCATAAGTTAAAAAGGAATTTTTAGGGGGGCAAAAAGTGATCTTTATTATTATAGAAAGTACAAAACAGTGAATTATGAAGTTAGTAATTAGTGTTTCTGCTTTAAGCTTGAATAATTGCCTCAATTCAATGTGGTAGTGAATGGAACAAAATCCAGATTTTCTCATTGGAAATTTTTTCCTATTCATCTCAGAATTAATCCCAAAGCTCTTGAAGATTGTGTGGTTTTCAGTAGAGCACTTGTTTATTCAGTTCCCACCACAATGGTTCAATCAATTTTGAGATCAGAACTTTTGCTTGCCAATCCTTCAAATGTTGAACATCTTCATCACATGAAATCTTTTGTTGCACATCATGTACAGCAAGGAACACTATCATGCTGAAAATTTTCTCCATCTTCATCATCTGGCAGAAGATTAGATTGTAGTAAACCAATATAGTTTCAACTGTTTAAATTTCCATCAACTTTTACCAATTTTTTCTGCCATCACTTCTGATGCAATCCCACATCATTTTATGTCCCACCATTTTTTACCATCTTTGTGTTTTACCTGGCATTATTTCTTTCTTCCACTGGTCTTTTTGCATATTCTTTTGAATTAAATTGTAACTGTATTCTGAATTCATCATTAAAAATTACTTTTTGGCATCACATGCTAGATGTTTTTTTCATCACTTCAATCTTCATTTTCAACATTTTTGGTTACTGATGTTTTTTTTTCTGCTGTTATATTCCCATTCAAGCAGATTATCCCTCAGGCTAGTATAGGCTGCAGCCCCTCAAGCTTTTATAAAGCGATGATTTTAATTTTCAAGATGTTATAACTTCTAAATAGATTCATAAACTGAAATGATATCAATATGACAAACTCATATTTATTTTGATTGTTATTTCCTTATAATGCTGGTTATAATATGGTTAAATACTTTTTACAGTTTGAGTTGAAATCTATATTAATTTGGTTTGCAAGAAGGTAAAACACAAATATTTGTTAGAGAATATTTTTATTAACAAACAAAAGATAGCTATTCTCATTTATTTAAAGAATTTGCAATAAGTTTATTTCAAGATATGTAAATGTTGCTTAAATATATCACAAGTAAAAAATATTTAAGATGGGTGAGGGTGAGTTAAAGGGTAGAGTCTCATAATTTCCTTTTTATCCTATTTGATTGCAATCTGCTATGTACCATTTCTTTTCAGGATGTAGGCGATAATGGTTCTCCACAATTTCCTATCTTTTGTTGCTCTAATTATTTTTTGACTCTTTAATATCCTTTTATCATCTATTCACACTAACTCAATAAGTTTGTTACAGTTTTTCCCAGTTCTAGTATGTCATGTCAGTGTTAAAATCTCCGAGTCTTCTATTCTCATTATATGTTCCCTAAATGTTAACTGTTTCTTACTAATTGTTAGCAATAGTTACCTTTTTTCTTACTATGTTAATGTTGTTAGCAATAGTTACCCTTTTCCTTAACTTCCTTGTTTCTCATATGTTCAGTTCATGGTATTCTTAGCCTTTGTTTACAATATTGAGTCCCCCCACGAGGGTGTCATGTGGCACAAGGCCTTTTTAACGTGGGCATTCCGAGCCCGTGGGCTCAGCGAAAAATATGCCCATTGAACCCGTATAAACGGGTTCAGGGCTGGTTTACCTCCCCGAAGGAGACTCTGCACTTAGCCTTTGTTTACAGAACCATATTTGTTTTTGAAGTCTTTTTCATCTGTGAAGAAATTACCCAGCATCTACTGTTATCAGGACCAAGTTATCCTTTAGGCTAGTATAGACTGCAGCCCCTCAAGCTTTTATAAAGCAATGAGTTTAATTTTCTAGATGTTGAAAATTCTAAAAAGTTTCATAAACTGAAATGATATCAATATGACAAACTCAGATTTATTCTGATTGTTATAATTTTGGTTGTAAAAATCTATTTTGTTGAAATATGTACTAATTTGGTTTGCAATAAATAGTAAAATAATGGTATTTCTTAAAGATTATATTCATTAACAAACAAAAGATAAGTATTCTAGTTTATTTAAAGAATTTGCAATAAGTTTCATTTAAGCTATGGAAATGTCACTAAAATATATCAAGAGTAAAAGTCATTAATCTGAGGAGGTTCTATAATTTCCGTATCCTAGGGCCCCAAAAAGTCATGATCCAGCCCTGCATTCAAGTTGTTTTTTTTATGTAATATTCTGTACACCGAATCATCTGAAACCTTGCTGCTAAAATGGATAAAAATTCACTTGTCTGTCTGTTAATTTAGGATTGCCTCCCAAGAATCTTACAATCTTTCATCTCTTTTGTGGTCTTCAAGTTTTCTTTGCACTTAAAACACTTTTAATAGTAGCAAAGCATCTTTTGAATGGTTTGAAGGTTTCACTGTTGCTAAGATATATTTTACTGAGTCATCTTCCCCTTCAAAATCACAACCTTCATCTTTGTTTCAGCAGAAATTTAGCTATGATTTTAGTATAAAAAAAGCAAGCTAATGTTCAACTGGAATAATTTGCCAAAGTACTTTACACTCATGCTAATAAGATGGAAAAATTCCTAATTAGAGATTTTCATATTATCATGACTTTATCATCTCAGACCTTTCATTGGCTCAATAATTTTGCATGGCTTTTTTCAGCTTCAAGTTGCTTAAAGCAGTGTATCTTCTGTTAAATGGCAGCTATGAAAAAAGCAACAACTTATTTTCCAATGATCAAGGTCCACGGACATTACTGATAAAAGCATACTGATAAACAATCTTAACTTCTTAATAAAATAGAGTTTTATAATCATTTTATTTCGTTAGCCCCAAATTCTTGCCTGCCAATGTATGAATACATCTTGAAAATGTCTTTATACATTGACAGCAGGCAATGTAAGTTTTGTAAAGTTGTATAAGTATATTATCAGCAGCAGAAGTATAAAGCAAAGTCGATTGTTGTAGTGTTATTTTTTTAAATTGATTTTTTTTTCTATTGTTTGCTGATTGTCGAGTAGGCACTCATAAAATACAAAGCAGGTAATATATAGTGCACGGTGAGTGTTGTTGCTAATAATAAAGCAATATTTGATGGAAAATAACAGAGTTAAAATTTATACTAAGAATACATATATGTTCGTTCTTCACAGTTGAAAGTATGTTCTTAGTCTATATATATATATATATATATATATATATATATATATATATGTGTGTGTGTTGAGTCTTATGTTTGCACTGTCTATATCTATCTATGTCTCTTTTTCTCTCTCACCTATTGAGGTTGATATGCCGTAAAACAAAACCAATTTAGTATGGAATGAACTCACTACCCTTAAAAATATTCTCAGAGACAATATTCGAAATCATCAGACAATAAAATGCCCCTGCACATATAAATTGGATTTATTTTAGGGTCTGTATATATTATCTGGAGGCAAATATAAAACTCAGTGTAAAGAATAGAAATCAAACTCTAAACAGATTCATGATGAAAGATCGAGGAATAAATTGTGAGACTGGAGTCAAAAATAACTTTGTCGTCAGTTGTGATTACAAAAGGGATTAAAGATATTTTTTTTTGTTTTCACTCCCTTTACTGTTATCAGAAAAAAAAATAAAAGAATTCAATTTGCCAGCCTTCAGCTTTCTCTCTTCTCCATTTCAATGTTCAGTCAACATCTTTCTGTTCAAGTTTATAAATATGAATTTTCCACACTTCTGAAGGCAAAGCTTTTCAATTTCATATCTTTGTCTACTATTACTCTCTATTCTCCTCTGAATATATACCGAGAAATAATTGAGACACACCATATATGCAAACACATGCATCTATTTGCACCAATAGATAATAAACTTTTCACTAAGTTTACACATAAAACTATTTATTTTCTTAAACACATGCCATAATTGTATATTTGTGTGTGTATGTGTGTACTGAGAACTTTTCAGCACCACCTTATACCTTTAAACTCATGCAAAATTAAAATCTACAGATCATCATAAGTTAAAAAAGATATTATCTAGCTGTATAATTTATGTAATGTTAGCTAATTATGACAGTTTTTTATATACACAAAACCCTTTCAGGAAAGAAAATGAAATAAAAAAAAATAAATAAATCTCCATACACACTTAACCAGACTAGACGATGTCATCTTCCGCTTTAAATTTAGACACCCCAACCTTACCCTGACTTAACGTCTTTGAATGTAACTGAGATATTGATACAAATTATTAACCCTTACGCCCCGTTTTTAAAAATAATTGTTCTAGCCGTTACCATAGTAATTTTAATTTTAATAATGAGTATGCTCATAAAAACACATAAATTTCAAGAATTAGTTATTCCAAAAAAAATTTCGCTTGAAGATGGAACAGAGCTTGGTACTTTAATTCAATTTAATTCAAATAATTATATTGAAGTTTTTGGCTCTTGTTTTGAAACATGAGAACTCTTATGTAGTGATGGAATCATATTTTTAAATAAATAATTTTATATATATATATATATATATATATATATATAAAAGAAAGAACAGTAAGATATATAATCTGGTAATATTTTTATTTTTACAAAATAGTGCTCAATGTAAATTTACAGAGCATTAATATTATAAATTAATTTATTTAAAATATGTTTTTTTTCGCTACACAGTTCTAACCATGTTTCAAAAATGGAAGCTGAAAGCTCCGAATTTAATTTTGTAACAAAATTTTGTTACAAAATTAAAAAAAACATATTTTAAATTTATAATATATATATATATATATATATATATATATATATATATATATAGGATTAATATGAATAAATATAATTAGCTAGTTTGGTGATTGATGTTATATTCAGTTTCATTGGCCACTCGACTCTGGAGTTTCTTAGATTAACTATTTTGTAATTGCTCAATCCATCCACTCTTCAAGAGTTTTCAGCAATTAAAACAATAAGAATCTCAAAGGAATATTATGGTGACACACCTACAATAGTACTCAATGCCTATAATAGCAGAGCTAAAATATTATTTTCAATAACATGGTGTTGTATGCCAATAGGCCACAACTAGTAATTTCATAGGTTTTAGATTCTTAATTGCCAAGTGGCTGGTGTCTCTGCAGTTGTGAGCATTTATTCCTCACTAGCTAACCTAAGATGCTGCATTAACAGTGACTGGTATGTACACACAATGCATAGAGCAACCAAAACTGACTCCAAAATAATGTCATTCTTTTCAGACAGCACCATTTTATTGAATATATATATATATATATATATATATATATATATATATATATATATATATATATATATATATACTGTAGATCCATGAGCCTAACATTGAAGAAATAGCTGTTCATATATATATATAGAGAGAGAGACAGACAGACAGACAAACCTCTCTTCTATGGATTAACAGACTTTGGATGCAATGGACAAAATCTGTGTGAAAGATTTTTAAAATCTGCAGGAAAAATGTTACAAGTCGCCAGCGAGATCCACTCGTAAGCCTGACCCCAAAGAACACATTCTACAGGCTGTTGGAGATGATCCAGGTATCAGCACATGTCAAGTAGCCCTAGCATGGCATACATTTCATACTAATGCATGGAGGGTATTTCCAAAGCAGTTCCTTGCTCTTGGAATGCCCTCCATGCATTATTATATATTATATCAATGTGTTCAGGGTCTTTTATCCTCTAATCACTCACCATGGGTGAACTTATGCTGATGGTTTTATTGCACAATCTGCCAATCTGTTATTTGTCTCTTCAGTTTTGTTTATGGATGAGGTAATATTTGGAAGAGATGGAATAACAAATTTATACAACCATTTGTGGGTGGATCGGAATCTCCCATGGTACAATACAGACTAGACACCATCATCAGTTTATGATTAATGTGTGGGCTGGAATTGTAGGTGACTGTATGGTAAGCCTATATGTTCCCCCACCATACAGGAGCTGTCGACAGGGACTTTATTTATGGAGGATGTACCTCTGCTAATATGAAGACGTATGTGGTTCATGCATAGTTATGCATGAACCACATACGTCTTCAAATTTTAGCAAATTTTAGTCATATTAGACATTATACCTTAATTTGGTGTCAGGAACTCACCCCTAAATTTTGTAAAAGTACTTTTTATATACCCTGTATAGTGTGTGTGTGTGTGTGTGTGTATGTGTGTATATATATATATATATAATAAGATAGAGGCTTTAATTATCCATGGATAATTAAATCCTCCATCTTATTATCATTATAATGCTCTGTAGTGTACATTGACCTCTCCCTGGATTTATATCCTCCTCAGAATTATCCCTTCCAGTCACAAACTGGTAAAATGTATAATTATATCCACTATATATATATATATATATATATATATATATATATATATATATTGTGTGTGTATATATATATATATATATATATATATATATATACACACACACATATATAGTGTATATGGATGTATGAGATGGAATTTTCATTCTAAGGTTAATACTTTTCTCTTCTTTATCTATTGAATTGCTGCTATATGGTTTCTGTTGTTGATTTACCTTTATTTTCCCTTTTGTCACTGTTCCATTGCTTCCAGTGATGTTTGTTTTCTCAGTCTCTGACAGGAGCATCTTTAAAACAAGATAGAGAAAGCCCAAGAATGAAGAACAAAGTGCCCTCTCTCAGGCCTAATTGAATCTGTTGAAGTAAAACCATTCTAATAGCACTGTTTGCTTGAACAGAAAACAAGATGCTGCAGCATTCTACACACAATAGGTCAGCAAGGTTTGGAACACCCATTAATTTCTGATTGCTGACAGGCCTACCACCATCTTTTACATTTCTCAGCCCCATCTGTGAAGGAATATTATAGATGAATCCAGTCAATGATGTCCTAATTGACTCTGTCCATTGTAGCCACTGGCTGAAAGCTAAACGATATTGACTGTTATTACTTATCTGATGTGTCACCACAGAGATGCTATCCATGTTAGGATTGATCAAGAAATCTTGATGGGTTTCCATGCGTTTCTGTCACCATTCTTGTTTTGGAATTCTTTTGAATTTGAATTCTTGAATTAGATTCCTTTTTCTAAAAAATTTATGAATATTTTTACAAAATATTTTTCTTGTATTTTTTAATTATCTTTTTGATTCCTGTTTTCTGACCATCTTTAAAATTGTCTTCTGGTGACTTATCATCTCTCTTTGAAATTGTCTTCTTAGAAAATGATTTTGATTCAAACTCTTTCTTCATGATAGATTTTGACATATAAGTTTTTACCTTGTTTTTTAAATCATAACTTACAAACACAGGTAAGAATGAATAAACATCTGTTTATTCTTCAATTATACATCATTGATAGTCACTATAAGTGTGTTGTGTTTTGTTTAACAATCAAAAGGAAACACTTTTATGGAACACATTGCAAAATCTGACTTGCAGTTGCATAAAAATCACAGACTAACACGTCTACAATGAAAAACAATATCCTGTCCAGTGGCAAATCAGTTTGTGGCACCAGAAGTGGCAGTACCACCTTAGCTACTGAAAGTGTGTTACCTGCCCTGGTTGGTGGCTGATGAAGGCAGGGTATCATATGTGCTTTGACTTGTTGAACGTAGGAAAAAAATTGATTCCATAAGTATTACTGCTTTTGAGGAATTCTTGACTCTCAGAGGTCTTTAGGCATGAATGCCTCAATCCAGATTCCGATTTAGGCAACAACCCACATCTCTGGAAATGTTCACTGATGAAACAGGTTTTACATCTATGATTGTCTTTACATGTACAATGTATGTCTTTGGTGTTTGTCAAGGGCATATTAAATAGCGTTATTTATATCCAGAATGTTTTTCAACCTGTTCTTCTGCCTTAGCAGGAATGTCTGCAAAAATTTTAAGCACTTCCAGATTGACACAATCACCATACCTGTGTCCCATTGAACATGAATAAGACATGATGGGATGGCACTTGACTTGTTCAGTTAACCTACCTACAACGCTTACTGCATTGCATCAACAGGTGCAAGGCAGATGAAACAATGTATAAAGGATATAATTTGCCATCTGTATGATTGTAAGCATTCAAGATTACAAGCTTAAGTTATTATGCAAAGAAGATATACAGTGTGTTCATTTGGAGTCTGAGTATTGTTAATGCACTTCTTATTTTGGAACCTTTGTTTGTTGCATATGTATTATTATCAACTAAAAAGAAATCCTCTGATTTTACTAATTATAATACTATATGATATTAATAATACATATTATAATACTATATAATACTAACCCATATTATTATTTCTTCTTTCTTTTACATAATCACAGTTCACTACTTCCTTGAAGAACAGAACCTCCAGCTCTGTCATTAGAAAAAGTTCTGCTTCAAAATAAGTTTTCTTTGTCACCATATTTATTACAACGTTTCGGCCTTTCAGTATCTGTCTATATTTCTGAGATAAGGTATTATGTACATTATTTACATTATTCGGCCTATTGTCCTCATCTTTGTCACCATATTTATTACAACGTTTCGGCCTTTCAGTATCTGTCTATATTTCTGAGATAAGGTATTATGTACATTATTTACATTATTCGGCCTATTGTCCTCATCTTTGTCACCATATTTATTACAACGTTTGCCTTTCAGTATCTGTCTATATTTCTGAGATAAAGGTATTATGTACATTATTTACATTATTCGCCTATTGTCCTCATCTTTGTCACCATATTTATTACAACGTTTGACCTTTCAGTATCTGTCTATATTTCTGAGATAAGGTATTATGTACATTATTTACATTTTTCGGCCTATTGTCCTCATCATTGTCACCATATTTATTACAACGTTTCGGCCTTTCAGTATCTGTCTATATATCTGAGATAAGGTATTATGTACATTATTTACATTTTTCGGCCTATTGTCCTCATCTTTGTCACCATATTTATTACAACGTTTCGGCCTTTCAGTATCTGTCTATATTTCTGAGATAAGGTATTATGTACATTATTTACATTATTCAGCCTATTGTCCTCATCTTTGTCACCATATTTATTTTTCGGCCTTTCAGTATCTGTCTATATATCTGAGATAAGGTATTATGTACATTATTTACATTATTCGCCTATTGTCCTCATCTTTGTCACCATATTTATTACAACGTTTCGGCCTTTCAGTATCTGTCTATATTTCTGAGATAAGGTATTATGTACATTATTTACATTATTCGGCCTATTGTCCTCATCTTTGTCACCATATTTATTACAACGTTTCGGCCTTTCAGTATCTGTCTATATTTCTGAGATAAGGTAATATGTACATTATTTACATTATTCGCCTATTGTCCTCATCTTTGTCACCATATTTATTACAACGTTTCGGCCTTTCAGTATCTGTCTATATTTCTGAGATAAGGTATTATGTACATTATTTACATTATTCGGCCTATTGTCCTCATCTTTGTCACCATATTTATTACAACGTTTGACCTTTCAGTATCTGTCTATATTTCTGAGATAAGGTATTATGTACATTATTTACATTATTCGCCTATTGTCCTCATCTTTGTCACCATATTTATTACAACGTTTGGCCTTTCAGTATCTGTCTATATTTCTGAGATAAGGTATTATGTACATTATTTACATTATTCGCCTATTGTCCTCATCTTTGTCACCATATTTATTACAACGTTTGGCCTTTCAGTATCTGTCTATATTTCTGAGATAAGGTATTATGTACATTATTTACATTATTCGGCCTATTGTCCTCATCTTTGTCACCATATTTATTACAACGTTCGGGTCGTTCAGTATCTGTCTATATTTCTGAGATGAGGTATTATGTACATTATTTACATTATTCGGCCTATTGTCCTCATCTTTGTCACCATATTTATTACAACGTTTTGGCCATTGTATGTTCTGGCCTTCTTCAGTTGGTTGGAATGTCAAACTTAACCCTTTATTTTGCTCACTTGGGTAGACCATTCTAATTCCACGTGCCATGTTTAATGGATGTCAGTTACAAGTTATCTCCTGTTAATTTCCCTCTGAAAGTTCTCCACTGACTTAACTGGGTATTGAACTCACACTCTTTGGGTCCTGTCACTGGATCTAACTTATCCACTGTGCATGTGGAACTAGAACAGTCTACCCCAGTAAAGGGTTAAGTTCAACATTCCAGCCACCTGGAGAAGGCCAGAGTGTACAACGGTTGAAATGTTATAATAAATGGTGGCAAAGATGAGGACAATAGTTTGAATAATATAAATAATGTACATAATACCTCATCTCACAAATATAGACAGAAGTATTCATGTACTTCTTCATCCAACTTATACATTCCTCTTTGTGATATTTACTGGTAGTTTGTTGGGGTTTTTCTTTGCATATTCTTAATACTATGCATTTTTACTCCCAACACCAGCTTTTTCAAATATTTTCTTGCTAGTCAATTCATTTTTCTTGCTTTTTGTGACAGTCTTAAAACCAGTTCATTCTTTTCATCTTGCCAATGTTTTCTTTTTCTTTTTGGATTATTCTTTGATCTTTTGTTGTCTTGTTCACAATTTCCACTGTTGTGTTCGCATCAGTAAATCATTTTTACAGAATGCTGTTTCTCCTTTCAGGCAATGTCTTTCTAACATGTCAGTCTTGATATATGTGAAATTAAAAAAAAAAAAAAATATAATTGTTTTAATTCTATATGCTGTGTCCCTTCAGCAATCATGGTTTTACACAACTTTCTGTCCATTGTTGCTCTTAGTAGTGTTTGCAATTCCTAATCCATCTTCTGACAACCATTTACACAAGCTCATTAGGTAGGTTATTTGCTGCCTACCTTTGTCCATCTTCCCTTCAGTATGTCCTGTGAGTGTCAAAATTTCTAAGCCTTCTTTCCTCATTATATGCCTTATAAATTTCCCTTGTCTCTTTCTGATGCTAAGTATAAGTGTCCTTTTTTGGTTCCATTTGTCTTCAAACTTTCTGTTGTCTTAAGGAGATTTCCAGCATTCACTACCATATATTTTACATAGCAATTCAGTACTCTTATATATATATATATATACACTGATATTATTCTTTTCTTTGTTTCCAATGAAATGTTCCTGATTCTTAATAGTTTGCTTAACTTTTGGAAGGCTTTTTTTCTGCTATTCCAACATGCCTTCAAATTTTTGTGCTACATTTTCATTCTCCGATGTCATAGATTTTTAACTTTTTGTACTTGTTTGATCTTGTTATCCCCAATTTGTAGTTCACATGTTGATCAGTTCCTTTTGCTGACAACCATACATTCTATATTCTTATAATTAAGAGAGTCCTTTCTTCTTGCTTTCCCTCACTACATTCCGTAGGAATTCCTGAAGTTTCCTTTCTATCAGCAATGTGTCATCTGTATATCTTAGATTGTTAAAATTGTGGCTGCCAATAATGAATCCTGGTAGAGCTTCTTTCTCAAGTGTCCCTCATTATAAGGGTTAAATAAATCTGGTGAGAATTATATTTATCTAAAATATGATAAATCATTCTTAAGTTGGATAATATTTTTTTTTTACAACCAAACAAAATATTTCTATTAAAAAGAGATATTATAAGTTGAAATTCACAAGGTCTTTTTATCATCTAAATGTAAGTATATCCTGAAACTTTTACCAATATAAGTGATTTGCATAATCCGATATTTTGTATATCATCAAGATCATTGTACATTTCTAAAAGTACATTAGTATTCTGTAATGGTTAGCTGGACTATTCTGGTTGGTCATTACTACTGCATAGTAAGCTAGATCCTTAATGGGCACCCCATACAAAATTTTATATTACAACCTAATAAGTATTGACATGTCATACAATTGACCTAACTTATATAACATATATTTCTAACCTACAGCTGGACAAACACTTTTCCAAATCTGTCTATATGAACCATGACTGCAGTGCTATTTTCTTTCTTGTCTTATCAGAAAACACCTCTCTCTATTTCATCTCTCCATCTTGTTTTTTTTTTCTTATTGCATTTGCTATCCATTGAGCACATTTCTATTTTTTACTTCATATGATTACTTTTGGTCCATTCTGTAATGATTGATGATCTCTTTCTATGTTTAAGAATTATCCATACCATATGTCATCCCATTGAGCTTTATACATTTTCTAACTTCTCCAGTCATTTTGTTAATTTCCATGTTTTACATAATAATTGTTATTATGTATTCATTAGGTACCTCCAAAATGAATTCATTAGTTATGCATCCTGGGTATGATGATAAACCACATCCGAGTCCAGGGTAAGACGATAAACTATGTCCAACAGTGAGACCTCTGATCCGGAGGCTTTGAGGAGCATGGAACCTCCTCTTAATTGCTGGTGTTCCCAGGTTCACCCTGACCTGGGGTGGTAGCACCTGTTAAGGTCCCATCTATGGGCAAATAGTTAACCCCACAACTGAGGTAAAAAGCATTATAAAAGTGTAAAAATAGGTTTTAATAGCAGAAATACTTTGTAAAAAATTATTACCAGAAATAGATTTTTCAAGAAAAAAAATATTACCATCTATACGTTTTTGAAAAAATAATATTACCAGTTATACATTTTTGAGAAAAAAATATTAACAGAAATGGATTTTTTGACAAAACAAAAATATTACCAGGAAAAAAAAAGTTGTTGGTATTAAATGACTCATTGAGGTTGATATGCTGTAAAACAAAACAAACCAAACCAAACCAAAAATATTACGAGGAAAAAAAGAAAAAAAGTTGTCAGTATTAAATAACCCATTGAGGTTGATGTGCAGTAAAACAAAACAAATCAAACCAATCATTAGTTACCTCTAAAATAAATTGATAAGGCACTTTCAAAAGATCTGATACTTAACTTTAAATCTATTTTAAAAAATGAAGAATCTTTCCTTTACTTTTCATAGACAAGCAAAACCAAACTGATTTGTTACATTATTTTGTTTTATCAATTAATTAATCTATTATTTATAACCATTACTAAAGTATGCTTGTTTGCATAGCTGATTTTCATCTAACATATTTCTTCATCTGTTTGTTAGATGAATTTCTATAAGTTTGATAATGACATGATGTACTAATAGTTCCCAAGTCATTAACTACTTTTTTATAAAGTAGAATTATCATTCAGAAACTGAATTTTTGAAATATTCTTCTCTTTTGTATGAAATGAGAAAATAGTTGTACTCAACCTTTTCAGAATTCTTCTCTTGCACTTTTAAAAGGTTCTGTTGCTATGCATCTGGTGCTGTATTTCAAATTTTGAAGTAGAAACATTATTTGTTGTTACCTCATTAACATCAATGGTATCTGCAGGAGTAACTGGAAATGGTAATTCTATTATCAGTGCATATGGGTTTGTATAGTATTCTTGGATAGTCTTCACATGTTGTCCCTATATTTGATAACAACCCCTCTCTGGCTTTCAGTGCAAGTAATTGTTGTTTACTTACATGAATTGAGGATCTAACATGTGTTAAGCGCTTATCTCTTGTGATTGTTTCTTTTATTCTTTCTAAGTTCATTGTTCTTTTTTATGCCTCATTTTTTTATTGATTAGTTTATTTAATTCTACATTCCTCTCAATATTTGCAGCCATATTTCTGTTCTTTTTCATCAGTTCTAGTGTTGACTTTAAGTTATCTCCCTTTGTTATTGTCGTTTTTGTCTCCTCTGTTATCTCTGCTGCTTCATTAATTATAGTTAGCAATTTTCTTTTTCTATTATTTCCTTTATTCTAGAAAGCCTGGAATGGGAATTTGGTCTTAAATTCTCACTGAAAATCAGTGATGTTATCTTTAATCTTACTTGGATATGGTTTCTTTCTTAGGTTCATTTAGTTTCTCTTAATTGTAAAGTCAAATACAATGAAGTTTTCAGTGAAAAAACATTTTTCCACATAGTCTTTATCATTGGTTATGCAATGATCAAGCTGTCTAGAACCTAATTTTTGAGACTTTCAAAATGCATTTTCTACTTCTGAACTAATGCTAGTTTCAGTATATTTTTTTTCATATATATATATATATATATATTTGCTCAACCAAAATGATATTTGTTATCAAATATCAAATTCTGATATTTGTTAATTCTTAACAACTCAACCAAAATGTCTTACCCCCAAATTTCTCATATTTTTTCAAATTTGGCAGTAAGTTGACCTTTGAATGTTTTAGTAGCCTGTGTGTGTGTTGAATCCCTAAAAACAATGTTATGAAGCCCCTAGTGAGGAATAAAATAGTTTACAGTTTCAGATGAATTGCTGTCACATTAATGGATCAATGAGACAAAAGAGACTGAAATGGTTAGGAGAAGGAGAATATTTGAAGAATCTCATCTGCAATACAATATATATATATATATATATATATATATATATATATATATATATATATATATATATATATGCAAAGACCATGAAACATTGCAGCTTTCAAGCATCAGGAAGATTGCAGGCTTTTTTTGTTTTATATGTTTATTCCAGAAATCATCATAAAAAATAAATTGCCCTCTTTTGCAGATTCTGAAAATAGTCATTCTTCAATTAGACATTTGCAGTTTTCTGTAGAAATGACTTTGCAAGATAAGCCCTCTTCCATTGTTGATTAATTAATGCACCAATCTGTCAGCACCAGATTTACACTAAGCTTCTTTTTCTGTGACTGCAATTATGTTGAAATTTATCTGGAAATACACCAACCTAGAATTACTTAAAATGATTTTATCATCAATTCATGGGCATATGTAGTTAACATTTGAAAGGCAAAAACCTGAGTTTCCCTGTCATAAGAAAACACAGATCATACTGGGGTTGGAATCTCAGCACACTTACGTAATGATCCCTAATCATCCTTAAATCACAAAAGTTACCACACAGTTTTCAAATATGACTACAAATTTCAATTTTCCAATTGATGACTAAAATGTGTGTGTGTGTGTTTATATACACATATATATGTATATATATATATATTTTGTATATGTGTGTGTGTATATATATATATATATATATATATATATATATATATATACACACACACACACACATGCAATACAAAAATAATTATTCAACTGCTACATATATTATAAATTCATTGAAACTAGAAGAATCCTTAACAGAATGCTAATTGTACCAAAAGGCTTCAGAGATGAAGAAGAAACTGAATAAACTCTGTATAGTGCCACTACTCCCAAATTCCCTGCTGATACTCATTCAAGTATTCCTAACCCAACGGATTGTGCCCCAAGAGACACGTTCTTTCCTTTACCCCAAACTGCTTCTTCACAGAGCATTAGTTGGGTGAAGCAAGGATATACAAGTAATAGAATTTTGCCTAAATTCCCAAAATTTGTAGGAGAAACTACCATTTGATCGAACAAGCTTTCGAGACTGCTCAGCCCCAAGAGAGTGTTACTGCCCAACATGGTGCTTTTTACACTTTTAAGTAATGCACATTTCTTTGTTCCGATTATCTAAAAATATTATCTTAAAAAGTCTATATCTGCTGGGTTTTGTAATGAGTGTAAACAAAGCAATTTCTAAAGAATTAATGGATTTATTTTTCAATCAAACATTTTTATTACTTCAAGCATTACTTTTAGTCAATACACACTGATTTAAATAGACACACCATTTTATCCATATACATACATATATATATATATATATATATATATATATATATATATATATATATATATATACATATATATTTGTATATATATATATAATCGACTCTCCGTCGTCGCGTTCGACGTATGAGGTCAGGCCGATAAGTCCCCAGGAAACTGACATCCCGACACGGCACATGAGATTTGTTTATAGTGGTGAAGGCCTTGTGCAGGACCAGCCACACTTTTTGGAGGGACGAATACAGAAACCTGGTGCACCGAATGCATGCCACAAGGTTCCCAAACGACCCTCTGCAGGTTTTGAATTCAGAGTTGACCTTCTCCTAGACCAGTTGCCATCCAAGGCTATAGAACCCAGTCTTTCCTGCTATTTTACCCATAGCTGGAGGGAGATGAAGAGGATACATACCTTTCCCAAGGGTATTAGCACGTAAGTGAATGCAGTGGATTCGACTGGTATTCGAACTCGGCTCTACGATTCCTCAATCCAAGCCGCTAACCACTGCTCCACGTGCCTCTATATATATATATATATATATATATATATATATATATATATATATATATATATATATATATTTAATAATATATATATATATATACATATATATTTATATATATATATATATATATATATATATATATATATATATATATATATATATATATTTATATATATATATATATATATATACATATATATATATATTTGTAATATATATATATATACATATATATTTGTAATATATATATATATATATATATATATATATTTGTAATATATATATATCCTTTCAAAATATCAAAATATAGAACAACTTAAATTTTTGTCTAAAATATAGTTAATGAATATCAAAACCTGACCACTATTATACTTTTATCTGTGGATCATCATGCAGTAACTGGTGTGATGCATGCTACTGCCTCAAGATCTACCAGTGTAATAACAGAAGTGGTAAGGTGTTGATTTTTTTTTTAGACAAATACCTACACATATATTTAATATATATTAAATGAATTAAAAACATGAGGTTATTTATACAGGCCAAGATGACTGTTCAGTCTTACTACATAAACACAAATTAATACAATTAGATTGCACTAGTAAATATTTTATATAATTCAAAGGTCACTCAAATAAACTTAACAGATATGTAAATTCTTGTAGATGAAGACAATCCTTATGCTCGCATAGTCCACTCATTCATTTTTCCATTATGGTTTTTGATCACCTCATCATAACAGAAGGAGTTAATAATCAAATTCTTCAAAATTTTCCTCGATCCAAGAAATTTAATATTTTGTTTTTTTTTATTTAATTTTATTTATTATTTTCACATTTTCTCCTTCTTGTTTGGAAAATCCAAAATGGCAGCATGATAGTGCCCCGGACAACTGCCCAAGTTGTCAGTGCCTTGAGCCAGACCAGATTGTAGATATAGAGTTCTGGAAGTGGCAAAAATAAATAAAAAGTTGTAAATCTGTAGTTTGTAGGTCACAAAACCATCCTTCACGCACCAGAATGAACAGAAAACCAAAATTTGATTTTCGCTTGAGGCACTTGGCTTATATGTAAGTTAAGAAGTCATTAAGTGGTTGATGTAAAACAAAAATTTCCATGACATTCTCAAAATAAAGAGAAAAGTCATGTGGACCCTCCTTTTTTATTTGCAGATAACACAAGTGACACACTGTTGCTTGTTTTGATGTGGTGAGTTGCCATTTTCTTTACCACAGATTTTTAATAATGTCTCAGTTAAAGATTGATGATGGGAAATTGTTTTATTTTGGAGTAAAATTTAAATCTCAAAAAATGTACATTAAAATTTAATTATCTCATGAAATGTGTTTTTAAACCTAGTGATCTATGTCATTATTTAGCAAGTTTGAATTCACAATTAACCTCCACTCAATAACTAATTTTTAAATTCAGATCTTAATCTTGGATTATCTTTTCTTTCTCTTCTAACTATTTTGTTTCTTTCTTCTCAGTACCCAGAAGAGATTTATTTTTTTTGCAACAAAAATTCATTTTTTTTTCTATGTATCTTTTGAATGTTGAAATTATCCTTAACACTAAAAATTAGTTTCTTTTCTGCACTATTCATTGTTGTCATGTATAAGTATTGGTCAGTTAGTATCTTCAGGCCTTTTTGTCATCAAGCTCTAATGGAAGAGAAAGATCACAAGTTCTTCACTGAAAAACTTCTTAAGTGACTTATTGTCCTCTTTTACACTCACTAATGTCAAGAGACTGTCAAAATGGCTTCTATCACTATGTAGCAGGAAGCTGCTACATGCTGGGAAACCATCTGGAAGAGGTGCAAAAGATTACCATAAGAATCAAGAATCCTGTTGATTTTCCAAAGCACAGTTGTATAACCCTGTGGTTAGGATAATTGACTTGGTGCCATGATTTCTATAGTTCTACAGAATTACTGAGGCATTATAGTTTGTTGACTTCTACTACTAAGCAAATCCAAAATCGGCACCTCTCCATGACATTGCTTAGTTTTGATCAGCTGTCATTATGTTCAGAGTGATGAGACAATAACCTTTAATCTTTTTATTGCCAACTTAAGATCACTTACTTTGACTCTATAAATACTTACATATCTACTTGTCAATTCAGAATCCCCATTTGGAAAACTTAGAAAAATATCTGAAATCCTGAATTCCAAAGAACCATATGAAAGAATAGAAATTTTTCATTTTATTTTATTGTTTACATTTTAAGACCAACTTCTGATTCATTATAAGACAGAACCTGACATTCTAAGTAAGTTAAAAATCTACTTAATGAATTCTTACTTTTTGTAGTTACAAAGCTTATCTGATTATGGCACAAAGTTAGTGAAGTGGGTGATAAAATATCATAATATGTTTCATCAATCTTCCAAATATTTATCTTGAAAATTAATATTTAAAATCAAGGCTTTAATTGAAGCTTAAATGTCCAACTCTTTCAACCACATGGCTGGTCTACAGATGTTTATTATGATATTTACTCAGTTTAAATTGGAAGTTGTTCTATACACAAGCCTAATAGAAGTCTGAATAAGTGATCTCAATAAAAAATTTAGTGGTATATGGATATCATTGCTTTGTGAAAAATAACTGCTGGGCACTTCCATAGTGCAAAAGTGATATCGTCAGCTTTTTGCATATGTGTACATCTAGAGAGTATAATTTTTAAGACTGACTATTAGATTACCACTGTCAGAAGAGAAATCTTTGATCTAGAAGCATCTATAAAAGAAAATATCACAATCAGTGATTTATATATATGGAAGGACAAAAAATGTATTTGAACAAAAAATGAAAAAAAAAACAGCCTGAAAGAAAATACTATTTCAAATAAATTGAAGAAAAATGAAAATTACCCATATTGGTTTCCTTACTTAGGTTAAACATGCAGAACAAGTGCATGTTGATATTTATTATATACAAATGGTCTATATATATATATATATATATATATTAATAAAATATATATTTATTGTTATTACAGGCAAGGTAACATTGAGAGGGAAATATATCTTCCAGGTCATGTGACTTGGTAAAGCAGTAAAAAAATTAATAAAAATGAAAAGAATGATACTGTTTTGTCACAAGGGTGCAAATCAATTCAATAGCACAAGTTAGAAAAACTGCCTATATTCAATAAATTCACCTTTATAAGACTAAAAATAAACTTAAAAATAAAAAAAAAAACAATGAATCATCAAACTTCTCGCAATATAGACAGGCAGAAAATTACTTTTGTAGATCTGGTGGGGTGTTGTCTGTATTTGAATGAAACGTATTGGTTTTTTTGACTCTCAGTTCATAAATCATTTCAGAGAAAAGCTGGAGCAAAATGTCAGTTAATCTTTCCAAAGATGAATTGGCAAAGGTTTGATAATGGAGACAGAAATTTATGTATTCAAGATGAGAAAAATCAGTTTAAAAAAAATGGGCTTATTTTTCTTTTTTTCTGCCAAAACTTTAAATGAATGCATCCCAACTGTAGTCCAAGTAATATTTCAGCACATTACAATTGGTACTATTCAGAAATTACTATTCAAGATCAATTTTAAAATCCCTGTCTATAATATCACTTGACATTAGCGAACTATATGAACATCTCCATGGAATTTGAGAAAAAAACAACCATTTCTATTTCATATTGCATGAGTTACACAGTATCAGATTTTATTATTACTCACATCAATGCTTTCATCATTAAATTGGTATTAACCAAATGATATTGCTTCAAGTTTCAGGATATATTTATATGATAAGTATACTATCTGAAAATGCTTTCTCAAAAGACAGAATCATCCTGGGTATGACGATAAACTACATCCGTGTCCTGGGTAAGGTGATAAACTATGTCCAACAGCAAGGCCTCTGATCAGGAGGTTTTGAGGAGTGTGGAATGCCCTCTTAATTGCTGGTGTTCCCAGGTCCAGCCTGACCCGGGGTGGTAGCACCTGTTAGGGTCCTAGCTATAGGCAAATAGTTAACCCCAAAACTGAGGTAAAAAGCATTTTGAAAGTGTAAAAATAGGTTTTAATACCAGAAATGCTTTGTAAAAAAATTATTACCAGAAATAAATTTTTGAAGAAAAAGAAATATTATCAGCAATACATGTTTTAAAATAATGTTACCAGCTATAAATTTTTGAGGAAAAAAATATTACCAGAAATAGATTTTTGACAAAACAAAATATTACCAGGAAAAAAATGTAGTCGGCATTAAATAACCCACTGAGGTTGATATGCCATAAAAGATAACAAACCAAACCAAACCAAAAGACAGAAAGTGTGATACTGAAATTGTAAGGCTCATTGGGATAACAAAAGATGTTTTCCAAAAGCTAAGCAAAGAAACAGAAAAATTTCATTAGAAACAAAGAAAAGAGTACTGAACTATTATGTAACATCAGTCCTATATAGCAGTGAATAATGGATGAAGAAAATAACTGAGGCAACAGAAATGTGGTTTTAAAGACAGATGTTAAGAATATGAAGACTCAAACATGAGAGCAATGACAAAATGCTACAGACAATGGAAACAAAATAGACACTTAGCACCTGAAGGAGAAAGTTGAAATTTCTAGGATGCATAGTGAGAAAACAGAACTTGGAAAATTTGATATTCACAGGACAGTTTGAAGGCAAGTGGGATAGAGGAAAATATTACATAACATTCTTGGCAGGCATGAGTGAATAGATGGCAGAAATTGTGGATAACTGTGATTGCCAATCTCCTGAAGAGACCCAACATATAAAAAATGGAATGGCTTCTAGCCTTTCCAGATATTTATCCAATAGAAAACTCATTCTCCATCATTAAAAGGGGTGTATATGACAATCAAAAACAATACCCAAGGCAAGAGGATCTCAGGAAGCAATAAAAACTGCTTCAAGTTATGTTAAAATCAAAATAGTAGGAAGTTTTTATAAAGTAATGGATACCAAAAAGTTGATAAGGTTTACAGAACATCAAGGAGATATTGTAAAATAAAATTTATTCAGGCATATAGGATACTGCATGAATCATCTCTCTGTTTCTATGGCCTATATGTTTATTTATAAATAAAAATGTATCACTGTACAATTTATTTATATAATAAAAGCTTACACTCTTGCCAACACAAATTATTATCAATATTTTTTATAACAATAGCCTATGAGTTGAAACTTACACAGTATACTGTTTATATTAATATAAATATATCCTCAAATTTTTATTATCATGGGTTGATTAATACCATTTTTATTATGAAAACATTGACTTGTATAAGAAAGTCCTACACAATTGATTCTTGTAGACAAATACAAAATACACTACTAGATTTGCATGTATATTCATACATATATGCATATGCATGTGTATGTGTCCACACTTCTATAATATAAAAGTTATCTATGCAAAGAAAAATATGTTTCTTATAATATTTTTTTTTTATTGTTCAAAACTTTACTCAGCCCTTTCAATTATATCAGAGTCTCAGAATCTGTCCTTGCTAAAAATTCTATCATCTCAGGAATTAAGAAAGAGAATCACTTCTGTCCAGGAATCAACTGACTTGGTTAAGATAACTTGTATTTGTCTTGCTTTTCTGATTTTGGCTTCTCAGGAAAGAAAGAAACAAAAAGACTTATTCCCTTGCTTTTTAAGTTGAGTGAAGAGAAGATTGTTAATAAGTCCACAGTCAATTTTAGTGAGTCAATCAAATTCCAAAATAGATCCAAAATAAAATAGATGCAAGAAGTGTGAAATTAAAAGAATCTCAGTTGTTTGAGAATCTGAGATGAAGTATTTCTATTACTCTAAATATTTTTATATTTAGTTTTTGATTCATTTCTTCATCTACTTTTTTATGGTTTTTTGGTCATAACATTTTCACTGAAGCTATTCTTTAACTATGAAGAATACAGTTTCATAAACTAGAACAAATGACAATAGCAGAGGAATTTAAGATGAAGGTCACCACCTGATCATCATAGTTTTCATGAACTAAGAATTATAACAATTGCTTCAAAATATCACAAGCTCCAATGGGTGTAAATTTGTTGAATTTATTATATTCAGGGAAAAGAATGAATTTTAATAACTATTAGTTTCCTGATGAAAACAGAAATATATGTCTTAAACTTTTCTCAAACAACAATTCAATTGATATGTGTCGGTTTAATTGGTTAGTTCTAGTAAATATCAGTTTGAATTCTTACCAAGTAGCAGTTGAACTGAACCTAACTCTCTTTTAGTTGAGATCTTCATTTTATAGCAGTTAATTGGATCCCAGGGCAATACTGGTTAGTAAAAAAAAAACAAAAAAGATATTTCTACATCAATTTCTAAATGACCAGAGGGATGTCTTACTTGAATCCAATTGTGTATTGTTTATGAAATAGTCTTAGCTGAAAGTAGTGATGAATTCTGCTTCAAGTTCAAAACTCATCAAATGCTACCTCTTTGCTCCATATTCTTGCATTTTAGTAACCAATAAATAGCTTAATACATGAATATACATCAATATAATGTTTAAAAACAATAGCAGGATAATGGATAGAATAAAAGAATCTTGAATTAAATGTTTGTTCCTATCCGTATGATGAATACATATTCATGTAGCTGTATATGGAATTGAAACTTTTCCAGTGAAAACTAGAGCCAAGAAAGAGGCTTATATGAGTTTTAAACTTGCAGCTGCCATTGGGTGCAGTTATAAGTGTGCCATTGAATCTGATCCAATTTTGTATTAATCAACATATATACACACATACAAACTATTTCTTTCTCACAGATCAGGGACTCTCCCATTGTTGATTGACACGGGCTGTTGACCTGTGCCTGCTGGGGACCCTTTTACAACATATGAGGGTCAGGCACCTTAGTTCCTAGGAACCAACAGCCAGACAACCTGCATATATGATTTGATTATAGTGGTAAAGATTTTGTGCAGAACCAACCATACTTTTGAATAGCTGAATACAAAGACCTGCTGCACCACATGCCACAAAGCTCCCAAATGACCCTCTGCAAGTTTTGAATCCAGAGTTGTTCTTCTTCTAGACTATTTGCCATCCAAGGCTATAGAACTCAGTCTGTCCTGTTATTTACCTATAACTGGGGAGGGTGAGAAGAAGAAGAGGATTAATACCTTTCCCAAGGGTATTAGCATGTAAGTGAATGAAATATTTGACTGGAATTCGAACTCGGCACTTCGATTCCTTAATCCAAGCCGCTATCCATTATTCCACCATGCCTCCTTTCTCACAGATACATGATTCTATTTATATATAGATAGAAAAATGCAGATAGATATACCTGTTAACATAGTTATTGATATATAGATAGATATTTATAAATCTACCATTCATCCATGCTTTTAATATTGCTGTCATATATGAGAATCCTCATAAAATCCAAAGAATAATCTGCATTGTTATTAGACCTGATCTGGTACCCAGGCTTCAGTCACATTCTCATTGCTGTAACATAGATTCCTTGCACCTTTTCTTGAAGTACTTTCATGGTAATTGTTCTGATGAATTTTCCTCTGTGGTACACAGACATTAGGAATTAAAATGCAGTACTAGATTAGCAACAAGGTCTCAGCATTTTACAGTTGAAATGGATACATGTAACCATAAATTATATGCTAACAATTTCTTCTCTCACACTTCTTGCTTTCCAGTCAACTTTGATCTTCAAAAATTTAAATGAAATATCAATTGATATGTTCTGACTTAATTCCTGTTCTTTTATTGTTCCTTCTCCTTAATAATGTTTTTCTTTTTTTTCATATTCTCTCACACTCAGTAACTCCTTGTGTTTTAATGGCTTTATTGCTTTGGATGGGGTGAAATGATTCAAAAAATAAATATGCATCATTCTAAATTTCATAAGGGCAATCATTTTGTTTGAAAGTGGAATTATTTCCAAATACTTTCATCTAAACAAACAAATTTCTGCTTACTTGCAGGAAATCTGTATCTTTGTATACATATAAATATATAAGTGGGCATATATGCAGTTTAGGGTTGGAGGTAACTTTGGTACAAGCCTTTCTCTTATAACACTTTTTTACATTAGCCATTAACTTTACTGCCAGTAATCTATCTCTCTCTCTCTCTCTCTCTATATATATATATATATATATATATATATATATATTGTGTGTTTAGGCAGCATTTTTTCATTGATGCATCTTTCATTAAATAATATAAATTTTGTCTAACACTTCTCATTTTCACTCTCGTGGGGTCATGTGTAACGCCATGAGCTGTGGTGTGATTTTCACTTCCGCGTCTTGTATACATGAGTTTGTCATTGCTTGAAAATCTTTCATGCAACAAAAACAGACTATCATTATTGTTTTGTCCATGTATAGTTTAATATATTGAAATGTAATTGGTAATGGCTTATGTAAGCCAAAATCTTAGATAGGATTAAAAAACATGTATCAATATAGTGATTTTCTTTCATCTTTCAATGATAATGTTATTAAGCTTATCAGACAATATGAAAGGAATTTACTTAAAATAGATATAAAACTTGTCTATATTATTTATATAATATATATATATATATATATATATATATATATATATATATATATATATATATATATATATATATATATATATATATATATATATATATATATATTATATATATATATATATATATATAATATATATACGAAGTGTGACAATCAAATTCTTGAAATGGCCCCCATTGAACATAAAGTTTGCTTACCTCATCTCTGTTGGTTTCTAAATACTCCTATTGTAAATCTATGCAGTTTTTGAGACAAATGTATCATTGGTGGAAATATTTTTGGAACTCATTTTCCAGAAAACCTTTCATTAATGTACTTATGTGTTGCTGGATGTTGGAGATGGTACAAGTTTGTCATTTCTGGGCATTTTTCAATTTTAGAAATAGTAAAAAATCTCCAGGAGTCAAGTCTAAGAAATAAGGTAGACTACCAGTTTTTGTCATGGATTTCTTTGCTCATATCTCATGAACTCATTTTTCTCATTCTGCCCTGTTTTACTATTCATAATCACTTCTGTTATTAAACATTCAATTAGTCTTTAATATACACTCTGTTCACATTTGCATCTATTCTTTGTGTTTTTGGCTGCCCATTTCTTGCATTATTGTCTACTTACATCTTCCTGCCTTTCCTATAATGCACAAAAACATTTGATTTTTTTTTTCATAACATGACCACCATAGGTCATGGTTCCAGATTTGTTTTACTTGTTCTCTGCCAACAATATAACATAATCAACTACTCACCAACAGTGGATTTATCTTGTCTCAAGAAAGCAAAATTGAGAACGTATCTGATTGTGTTCAGGTACAAATATCTGTCTGATTCATTACACAAATGACAAAGAGTGTTCTGGAGAATAAGCAGAGAGTGTGAATTATTTCAGAGTTAACTATTTCGGATGTGATCTTTGCTGCAGAGAGTTGTGTGTTATCTTTATGGTGTATCTTGTATTTGTGATTGATCTAATAGAACCTCTTTTCCTTTGGTGCATACTACCCACCCACCCTGGTTGGCACCCCCAGGCAATGCTTTCTAACCCTTGTTATCTTATCAACATTTGCTTTTTTTTTACCTACAGTTATATACATTGCAAATTAAACTAAGCAAAGGATGGATTTTTTTTGGCAGATTTTGACATCATTCTGTTTTTTTTGTTTTTTGTTTTTGCCCAAATTCATAAATTTCTCTTTCTCATGCTATGTTTTGAAAAAAACATGATACAAAATTCACTATTTTTTCATCCATAAAGTTGAATGTGTTAAAATTATTCAACTTTTTAACAAAAAAAATCTCAAGTTGATGTTAAAAATTGACACAAGACATTGTTGATTTATTTAAGATGGAATCAACTATTATGACATCTGTCTAATTTGTATTTAGATACATTGTATTTATTTTCAATTTTTCTAGTTGAATTGTTCATCTACATTGCATATAATCCATTATTGTATATAATTAAGTTTGTACTTTATATACAGTGTAACCCGGATATAAGAGAGATTTTCTCTGGTCCCAAATTACAGCCTGTGTTAATGTATATAAAATAGACCAAACCCGGATATAAGAGAAACCCGAATATAAGAGACTTCTTCTCCAGTCCCGACAACTCTCTTATATCCGAGTTACATTGTATATTTAAATTTGTACTTTATATAGATACTACCTAATGAAAATTGAGATGTAGTAGAGTGGAGGGCCCTTATCCTATATTTGGGAATAAGCTGTATCATAGATTTGGGGTGTGTATGCGGGGGAGTGGGGCATGAAACTCTTGCACCAGCCCTGTAAAACTGCTGAAAAGAGATGCTTGCTATAATTGTAATTAGAGCTTATATTTCGGTATCTGTCTATATTTCTGAGATGAGGTATTATGTACTCTATTTACATTATTCGGACTATCGTCCTCATCTTTGTTGCCATATTTATCACAACATTTCAGCCGTTGTATGCTCCGGCCTTCTTCAGGTGGTTTGAATGTCAAACTGAACCCTTTATTTTACTCACTGGGGTAGACTGTTCTAGTTCCATGTGCCATATCTAATGGATGTCAGTTATCAGTTATCTCCTGTTAATTCACCTCTCCAAGTTCTCTACTGCCTTAACCAGGTATTGAACTCATAACTCTTTGGGTCCTGTCACTGGATCTAACTAATGCCTTTATCCACTGTGTCCTTGAGGACATCTGTGTATGAATTTCTGTGTATTATAAACCTAATGTCTTCAGCAATCTTTTTTTTTACCAGTGCTCATATTGCAATTTTTGCTGTTATCAGTACATGTTTTTACCAGAGCTCATATGCAATTTTTGTTGTTATTATTGCTTTTCTCTGGCACTCCTTATTACTGGTTCCCATATTGTATTCATTTTTGTGGTCCAGCATATATGCTGATTCCTTAAGTTTACAAATTTTCAAATGGTGTTCTTTGTCTATGATCTCAACCTGATCCCACAGAGGGATCATTCCTACACCGATGAAGAGATCTACAACTCATCCCTTCAGGCTTGGCACCAAGACTTCCGATCAATTCAACTCTTTGGGTCCTGTCACTGGATCTATTCACTGTGCCATTTGTCCTTAAGGACACATGGCACAGTGGCTAAACTTACATTTGTTTCAATGAATCATACCAGTGCAATCCCACCAAACACCTAATGAAACTTTCTTTGGATGGATGTTTATTTTGTCTTTTCCTTTATGCATTCTCCTCTATTAAACCATTGCCTGCATCACTTAATATTCTTGTAAAATCTTTTTTTTATTAGTCATCATGAGTTACTTTGTCTGGGAGAGAGCACAAAATCTAGAATGATTACCAGTTTGTTCATGGCCAGTACACTCAAACATTCGGTCTTGATGACTTGTGACTTTTCTGGCACAACTATTAATTACTATTAAAAAGTTTTGTCTACTCAATTTTACTCATAAGGCTTGGGTCAACAAGTAGTATAGTTTTTCAGGCACTTCTCAACAGTTCCATATGCTGGGATCATCTCCCTGGGTTGATATTATGAAGACGTCATTGCTTTGACTAATCAACCATGGTGAGATTTGAACCCAGGTTTCATGCTCACAACACTAATGATCTAACCACTCAGCCATAACAGAATTACTTCAATTTCCTTCAAACAGAAAAACATCATCATTAATTTTAACAAGATGATCTGTTCATGGTACATCTCATAATCTGAAATCACCTTTTCTAAATCTTTCAAACCATTTTCAGAAATTCTGTTCATTTAAACAAGCTATTCATATGCATAATGCTTAATTGGTGCTGCTTCTACAGAATTATTGCTTTTGTAACTCAGAGAATATTTTAGATTGGATGTACTTTGCAGACATATCCATTTTTAGGAGAGTTAAATAAACCAAATTATACTGTGAAGAGAAATTAACTGTCTAAAACTGTAAAAAACACACATTAACATATATTATTATTATTTAGAGATTTTACGATTAGAAAAAACCTGATTCAAGTTATCAGAATCAAATTTCCATTATTACTTATGGGTGACTTGATATTCCTGATTTTTTATTTCTTAAAATCCATTAAGTAATTCATAAGCAACTCTAGTAAAATTTGGCCAAATCTCAAAAATCTTCACTACTGACGTCAGTAGGGTGTAAACTATTCTGAAAATAGATAAAAATAAATAAAAATGCAACATTAAATAAAAAGAGTTACTAAATACATTATTTTACATTATATTCAATAATTCTACCAATTCTACATGTTTAATTACATTGAAATATTTTTCTTTTTTGTTTATTAGACCCCAAAATAAAAAAAATAGCAACTTTTACTCTAGTACTTGAGTCATCAGCACCCTGAGTCCTCATCAGTATAGTATGTTTCTTAAAAAAAAAAAGTAATGTATAAAGTATTGAAACACACACACATGCATATATATTTATCTATATCTCTGAGATGAGGTATTATGGTTACTTGCATATTCTATGCTAACAGGAATATATGCTTGAAAAACAAGGTGGATAAAATAAGTAAACCTTTACTTATTTTATAAATAAACAATAAACCTTTATTCTACAAAATCAGTACAATAAGAATAAAGGTAACAGTTATGCACAAGGTTGTCACAAGTCAATCCAGTAGTGAGTGCTACTATTAGAAGGTCAGTAGTTCTTGTGTAAGTCTGAGTCATATTTAACAGATCCTAGCTAGTCTCCATAGTCTGTTGACTTACAGATACTTATAGGTAGTTACTACCTATGGCGTAGCCACTCATATGACAGGTTATCATTTACATTATTCAGACTGTTATCCTCATCTTCACTGTATGCTCTGCCCTTCTTCTATCCTGGTGGATGAAGTAAAAGGTTCAGTTTTGCTATATGCTCTGGCCTTCTTCACATGATTGGAATTTTGAATCAAACCCTTTATTTCATCTACTGGGGTAGGTTATTCTAATTCCATGTGTCATGCCTCTCCAAGGTTTGGTTCACCACTGCTGTTGCCTAGTACTGAACTCTCAACTCTTTGGGTCTAGTCACTGGATCTAACCAACATATCTTTATCCACTGGGCAATGTGTCCTCAAGGAAGAGTCATGGCACGTGGAACTACTCCAGTGGATGAAATAAAGGGTTCAGTTTGAAATTTCAATCACCTGGAGAAGGCCGGAGTGTACAATGGCTGAAACATTGTGAATATGGCAATGAAGATGAGGATAGTAGTCCGAATAATGTAAATAATGCAAGTTCTATATATATATATATATATATATATATATATATATATATATGTGTGTGTGTGTGTTTGTGTGTTTAATAGGATAAAGAACAAATAGGAAACATTTATAAATCTTACATGTTTCCCTTTTATTAAATCTTCATCAGAGAATGAGTTATGGTGAAGGAAAGAAATAAATTCTGGTATTTTTATTTTTTGTTATTTGATTTTCATCGGTTAATTCAACTTGTTAATTTATGTTATGGCATTTTGAACTGAAAGAGAAATGATGTATCGTTTTGAAGCTCAAAAGAAATATATAGGTGCCGTGAGCTACACAAACTTCTTTTACAAAGCTACTAAAATAAATAAGCATGAGGTATTAAATATTTGTTTTTTTTTTTATGCAGACAGACACACGGACCATATCATTGACTCTGAAAATATTTACTCAGTAAATTATCAAAATAAAAAAATTAATATTGATTTGATTGTTTCATAGAAATACATTTGCAGGTCAGTAGGCCAATGTTTACATTCATACACGAATTTACTCTAAATTTAATAAAGTTGGAAATTTAGTTTCTCAGAATAAGTTATTTCTAATGTTTAAGATTAACATGCAAATGTTGGTTCATTTCAGCAAGTGTGATATTCCTACATAGATTTAGATATCAATAAATATTTTTAACTCTATCAATATATATAAATGTATGAATAGGATAAAAATATATAAATTCTTTTGGATGCCTCCCACATTGTTCTAATGTATTACTCCAAGCTTTCTGAATCTCTCATAACTATTTCCTCTTGTACTGTTCCGTTATATTTCTTTTGTATGTTTTCTGATGTCTATGTATTAAGTAAGTCTCATGGTAGGAATTGTCTGCTAGGTAGAGGACACTTGGCTCTGGTAGGACTACTTCTGCAGTAAGAATTGCTCTTGGAAAATCACAAAAATTTAGTATAAGTGTGGACAAAGGAGGCGTGTCACCTCAGTGCAAGAACTCATTCACACACTTAGATGTGTTCTGATAATATATATATTTATACATGCATATAAATGATGTCACACATTATGAAATCGACAAAGTCCGACAATTATTTTTTAAGACATGTTTTATGTTTATACGTTCTTTTTGTAGATACAAATATTTATAAACAGAGCATTTACTTAAATATTAGTATCTATAAAAAGAACATAAACACATATAAATGCACGTATATATATATTTGTGTACATTGTTATGTGTCTGTATGATTGATGAGTGCATAAAGACGTAAATGATATCTACTTGAAAAAGAATTATTTATATATATATATATATATATATATATATATATAGATGAAGGCTCACCAGCTCATTTCTTAGAGCCAAACAGCCATACTACCAACACATATGATTTGTTTATAGTGGTGAAGGTTTCTTCAAAACTGACCAAACTTTTTGGAAGAATTATATACAGAAAACTGGTTCATAGCATGCCACAAAGTCCCCAAATGATCCTCTGCAAGTTCTTGAATTCCATATTGTCCTACTCCTAGAAAGCATGAGGGAGGACCCAGTCTGTCCTGCTATTTAACATTGATAGGGGTGGAGGAAAGAGATGGATTCATAACTTTCCAAAGACACCATCCACTGCTTCACCATGTCTCTCTCTCTCAATATATATATATATATATATAGTAAAAGTAACAAATCTGTTGGTAAATAATCCAAGTGGATGCTAGTAACATAAAATATTAAAAGTGATCCTCAAAAAGAGCTCAATGTGTTTATTATTACAGAGCAAATAATTAATAAGCAATAAAATCCAAAAACACCTCATATGCATATTTCAGCAGATGAAGATATCGGGTGTCTGTTTTATCAACACCAGTGTGGACTGAGTTTATGTCAGAAATTTAACTGTGAAAGCTAAAATAAAAAAAAAAATAACCTGTCAAAAAACTAATCCAGAATTTATCCATTTCAATGTTACAGTCAGACAAAAGGCAATAGACAGGGGTCAGGTGAGGGTGGAAGGTATTTGTCTTAAAGGGAAGAGGCTTTATATAAATTAAACCCAGATATTAACCTTATGACATTAATTTGGGGTTATATGAAGAGTGAAATATTAATTTAAAATTAAAAGAGGAATAAAAAAGTGTTTAAAAATAACTTTAAAATATATAAATAAAAGGATGTAAGGGGTTAATACAAAGAGAGTTGTGGGTAGATCTTAGAGGAAGGGAAAGTTTATAAATTATAATTAATATAGGTAAAAAGGTTATGGGGAGGATATAGAAATTAGAATTAGACATTTGAAGAGTTAGAGGATAGTGAATATTATGGAAATATAGTAGCTAGTTAGGTTTTACACACACACACACACACACACACATATATATATATATGTTTTTTTTTGTTTTTTTTTTCTTTTCAACATCATCACTTGATAAGACACAGAGTGTGTTGAAACAAAATGGCTATTTTTGTAGTGATCTTATAACATACTTATGTTATAATTTTTTATAAAAAATAATTACATCTGCTCTACTTTGTATTGAGCACTCTTTTAAGAATAGTAATTGTTGGTTATTGGAATTCATTCCGTATATACCAATTATATACTTTGATATATATATATATATATATATATATATATATATATATATATATATATATATGTATGTGTGTGTGTATTGAAAATATCTCTAAAATTTATCAATAATATACCTGTGAATACATATTTTTTGTATGTCTATTTTATGTATATATCAGTTTTTGTCAAGTTTAAGTCTGAACAACGTTCCTGAATCTTCAGGGATTTTTTTCAGATATATGCTTTGTTTGGAACACAATTTCACATATATTTAGCAGTATGTGTATATATATATATATATATATGCATGCAGTAAATTAATAATTTATGTAATGTTTTGAGTTATTGTATCTGTTCAGAAATATCCATATATATAATAAGATATAAAAATATATATGTATTTTATATATAGGTGTGTGTGTACATATGAATTGGGAATTCAAATATAGATCACAATCTGTACGAATGATAGGATAAGGAACAAATAGATAATATTTATATATCTAACATTTATGCCCCTGGGAATTATATTTTTAATTGTCCTGTTGGGAAATGTGCCACTGAGGGGTCTATTCCTGGGTGAAAGCTCTCATCAAAGCTTTCTTAACAGTACAGAAATACTAAGTGGAACCTACACTGAGACACACCCCTTTAAACTAGCTCATAATACACAAAAACAAAAACAGGCCATTTCAATTTTATAAATTCTACATCAGTTAGAAAAGAACATAATTCTTTATGTAAAAAGTACTTCAAGGGAATTCTGGTAAATATTTTGCCATTTATAAACACATGTCAAAGACACTTTATTATATTCACCAATTTCATAAAATCCATACTTAGAAAATTGCTTGTGTGTATGTGTTTCTGTGTATATATATATATATATACATACACGCACACACACACACACACACATATATATATATATATATATATATATATATACTGATATAAGATATATATTGTGTATTTGGACAGCAAAACCTCTTTTCTGCAAATTTTGTTGAAAACACCTGACAATGTGCAGTGGTTGAGATTTTATATAATTTCTGATGTGTTTATATAATTCTTTTTTCTTTTCAGGGCATAAATTATATAAAAATTGTCCAAATATTTTATATATCCAAGTGCTTTCAGCTATACTTTCAGCCATTATCAAGGATGAATTTTATTTTACTGTTAACTGAATATATGGATTGTTTTATGTATATTTCTAGAGTTATAGGTACATTTCATTTTCCAAACATGGTCAGCATGGCCAAATTCATAGTAGATACATACATAAAACAATCCATATATTCAGTTGAAAGTAAAATAAAATTCACTCTTGGTAATGGCTAAAAGTATAACTGAAAGCACTTGGAAAACATCTGGACAATTTTATATAATTTATGTCCTGAAAAAAAAAAAAAATTTTTATATGAACACATGAGAAATTGTAAAATCTCAACCACTGCACCTTGTTTTCAATGAAACTATATATATATATATATATATATATATATATATATATATATATATATATGTAAATATTCTCAGATGGAGTATATCTGTAGAGGAGTCAAAATGAATAAAAAGACAAGAGACAAAACTATAGTTTCCTCTTGATTTTCATTCACACACACACACACACACATATATATATATATATATATATAAATAAATAAAATGAATATACATATTTTTTCAATACCAATAGCACAACTGGTTGGTTCTGCACAAAATCTGATTTTCAAGATTCTTTGTTTCAATGTTTATTGGTATGCATATGAGTTTCATGCACAGCACAATCTTCAAGTGCTGAGTTAAGACTGGCCATTGCATAATTTACATTTTTGTTTATATACCATTCTATATTAATTTTAGACTAGTTCATCTTATTTATATGCACAATTTTAATACCACCACCACCACCACCACTCAAAAGTGCGATATTATATATTCATATTTACACACACACTTACACACACACACACACACACACACACACACACATATGTATATGGAGTAGGAGATAGCAGCTCGGATTGAGGAATTGGAAAGCTGAGTTTGAATTCCAGTCGAATCCATTACATTCACTTACGTGCTAATACCCTTGGGAAAGGTATTAATCCTCTTCTTCTCCAGCTATGGGTAAATAGCATGACAGACTGGGTTCTATAGCCTTGGATGGCAACTGATCTACAAGGACAACTCTGATTTCAAAACCTGCAGAGTGTTGGTTGGGGACCTTGTGGCATGTAGTGCACCAAATCTCTGTATTCAGCCCTTCAAAAAGTGTGGTTGGTTCTGTATAAAGCCTTCACCATTATAATCAAATCATATGTGCTGGTGCCTAGCTGTCAGTTCCTAGGAACTGAGCTGCTAGACCCTCATACATCGGATACGACAGGAAAGTCCATCCTATATATATATATATATATATATATATACATACATATAATACACATTTTGTTTTTTAATATTTTATCTGTTTTCTTCTTGCCAAACTTTAGCACAATAAGTAATAATGATATTGAACACTCAAAATTGATGAAAATTGCAGTGGAAAAAAAGGTTTTTAACAAGTAGCCATTAGCAAATACAAATTGTCTTCAATATGAACCTGTTCTCATTGAAGAAATATCTTCCCCATTGAAGGAAGAAGTAGTTTCTTTTATTGTCTGCTTCCAAAATGCATCATGAGAATCAAAAGAGGTTTGAGCTGTGTCCAAGTTCATTGATTTCAAAATCTGATTTTCAAGATTCTTTGTTTGAATGTTTATTGGTATGCATCCAAAAAAATAAAAGAAAAAAATTGCTGTTGATTCAGATGATTTATGGTGAGGCAAAATAGGTTTTCTCTAAACTAAAAACAAAAATAAAAACATGAAAAATCTTTTAATCAATGTTTGTGTCTAACCCTTAAAACTTTGCAAAAATGGTGGCTATTTCAAGGTTTACATCAATAACATGACTGAACCACTGATACCAAAAAAATACATCACTTTTTTCAATGGTTTATCATTTCAACATTATCTTTTTTATTGACTTGTTAATATTTCTTGGTTATCTCATAAAAGCTGAAGAATTAAATGATTTGAACTGAGGCAAAATAGGATTTTCTTTTAAAAAATGAAACAAATATTAAAGAAACTTTTAAGAATAAAAAAGCAGAATACAAGTATTTTTGCTGATAATTTCTTTACAAAAGTCTAACACAAGCTTATTTTCTGTTGAAATATCTTCCTAGCAACACTTGGTACAGTTGTTATCAATATTTAAATGTTTTTTTATTTATTTCACTAACTCCAGACATAATGGATGTTTAGGTGGTGTAAAAGCAATTCTAAAAGAGAAATTGTTGAATCAAATTCAAATTACAGACAAGTTTTTTATGTTCACTTTAATATAAATACACATAGAAAAGGTATGAATCCATTTCTTCTCCCTCAGCTATGGAATAAATAACAGGATGAACTGGTCTCTCTTGCTTTGAGGTGCCAACTCATTTACAAGAAACAAAACTTAACAGCTTGAAGAGGTGTAGTTTCTGTCAGGCTGTCTTGCCCTAGGCATGCCACAGCTGTAGTAACATGATGTAGCTATGAATCTAATGCATTCTTTTTGCAACACACTGACATGTGTTGAAATCCTTACAGTATTTTGCATTTTTGGAGTTATTGCTAATATTTTTGTTGAGATTTACAAACTCTACATTTTGTTCAATTTCACAAACCAATCAATGAAATTTGAATAAGCCGATTTGTTTGGAAAAATACTTTGACAATAACCTTACTTTGTGGTTTAATAATTCCTTTAATTTAATTTTATGGAACTTCATTGTAAAAAATATTTTTTAGAAAATTTATTTTATTTATTTATTTTTTTCTCTTCTAAGTATTTTTTATTCTTGAGCATGCAACATACAACTGGCCATGCGTAAATATTTCTCTCTGGAGCCAAATTCCAACTTTTTAAAGCATTTGGCCCTGTGATTTGTTTATAGTTCTTTCAAAAGTTCTTGAACTGGAAACTGGATTATTGTATTTAAAAACTTCAAAGACGACATGCAAAGAAGAATGTTGTACTTTATGAAACAAGTTTTTGTTATTTTAATCATTAAATTGTTTTTAATTTTGTATGTTAAATACTACAACTTTTAATTATTCAAAGAAAAATAATGAAAATTTATTGTACTAGACTATATTAAGTAGTGAGAAAGTGACTGAAGCTGAAATGCCAGGTCAGGACCAATAATATTGTAGATTCTTCTTTGAATTTTATTAAGAATCTCTAAATATATATCAGGAGCACCAGACCAGATATGGTAGCAATATTCTATAAGTTTTATTGATATATATTTTAGCACAATGCCGTAATTCTCTCGTAATCACTAAAGAATGAAATTGTTAATGTTGCTTCCAAGATTTGCAGATTACTTATCATCATTTTATAAGAGTAACTTAAAACAATTTTTTTTTATCATTTTTCAAATATCCATCATTGCTTATCTTCTGTCATTATATCAAGATTTCAGATAGGTTACAAAGGTTCTATTTGTTATGCTATAATCAATATATTGAGAACAAATTATACTTCCTGTCATATGAGCCATATTGGTATCAGTGAACCAGAAAATCATAATCATATATTATGAAACTTACTTTCTTACTCAATAAGGTAAAGTCATGTTGACACACAATATGTTGGTTTCCATAAATCTGTTGGAAACAAGAACTGACAATAAACTATATAGTTAAAGAGACTCTTTCTCTACGTCAGACCCCTTCAATAAATTGGCAATAATAGCTTTCCATAATTTCCTATCCTTTGTAGCTCTTAATAACTTTTGTATTTTTGCCATCTCTCTCCTGTTTTGCTATCCATTCACTCAAGCTCACCAGGTAGGTTGTATGTTGCTTTCCTCTTACTTTCTATCTGTCCTGTGAGTATCAAATTTTCCAAACCCTCTTTCCTTATTATGTACCTCAGAAATTTTAACTGTCACTTTCCGATGTTAAGTTAAAAGTATTCTTTTTTTGTTGCCATTGCTCATATGTTCGGTCTATGGTATTCTCAGCATCCTTCTGTAAAACCACATTTCTGTTGCTTCAAGGCTCTTCTTCTTGTGCGGAGATTGTTTAGCATTCACCGCCATATACATGGACTGATACTACAAATACCAAACCAAGGCATCATGACAGATTCTCCCTTAATATTTGAATTCACTAAATGCTGTGACTGGATTCTATAACCATTTGTACTTTATTTCCTTTTATTCATCTGGCTTGTTCCCATACTGTGAAATGTGATAAACATATGGAAAAAAGAATTAAACAGGATCTGAACTTGATATATTGAATTTCTGACAATTCCTAATCTGGTTTTCTCTTGAGATTTCATAATTGCTATTACTTTCTGAATTTGGTATGAAATATTTTGCTCTTTATCTGTCTATATCTTTGAAATGAGGTATTATGATTACTTACATTATTTACATTATTCAGATTGTTATCCTCATCTTCATTGCCATATTCATGATGTTTCAGCCCTTGTTCACTTTGGCCTTCTTTAGGTGACTGGAATTTCAAACTGAACACTTCATTCGTCCACTGGGGTAGACTGTTCTAGTTCCATATACCATGCCTCTTTTGGGTGTTAAGTTACAGGGAAATAACTGAGACATTCAGAGTGAATCAAAATCTTGTCACAGATACATTGATATTATATATAGAATAATTCACATGTAGAAAAATATATATATATATTACAACAAACTATGCCAAAGTTGGAAAAATCTTTGTGTGATGCATTTTGTCCTTTAGAACCTCATCAAACTTCTTTTATGTGGGATATTTACTAAAAAAAAGTAATAAAAATAAACTAAATGAAATAGTCTAGACTATATAGTAAGAATAAATTTAAAATTCTCAGCATCCTCCTCTCGTTCCTTAGTCACATCGCTGTAAACATTATTTTAACCCGATTAAGTCCTAAAGGACAAAAAGCATCACACAAAATCTTTTTCCACTTTATCATAGTTTTTACCTATAATTGTTCATGACAATTAAAATAAATTTTTAATTTGAATATATCATTTTTATATATATATATATATATATATATATATTATTCACTTTTGTATTTTAAAATTTAACCTTATCTATATATATATATATTTACAAAAAAAACCTTTTCATTTCTCTCTTAGTTTCAAATTCAGACTTCATTCTTTCTATGACCCCAATTTATAATGTCATAAGGTTAATATCCCGGTTTAATTTTATAAAACCTCTTCCCTTTAAGGCTAATACCTTCCACCCTCCTTTGACCACTGACTCATGCCTTTCGTCTGACTGAAACATTGAAATAGATAAATTCTGTATTAGTTTTTCAATAGCTGTCACAGTTAAATTTCTGATTCTGGCACAAACTGATTCTGTATCGAGGTTGAATAAGACTGACAAAGTTTTGGTCAATTGAAATAGGTTTATTCTCCATATGAAGTAATTTTTTATTTTATTGTGTACTAATTATTGCCCTGTAATAATAAATACATTGAGCTCTTTTTGCTGGTCAGGTTAAATATTTTATATTACTAGGATCCACTTGGATTATATAGCAATGGATTTATTACCTTTACTCTCTCTCTCTCTCTCTCTCTCTCTCTCTATATATATATATATATATATATATATATATATAATAAGTAGTAGTAAGTAGTAATGCAAAGTTGTCAATCAAAGGACCAAACTTGAAATATTTGTTAATCCTTTCTTTGTCAACACTCACTTTTTATATCTTAGCAAAAATAACAAATATACTTTTTTTTGTGAAGAAAACTATATTTTTACAGCAGTCAAGAAAACAATTTCTGTTTTTAATCCAAGTGAGTTTTGATTCATATTTGGTCCAAAGATGCCACAAAATGATAATTTTTTTTTTTCATTTATTACATAGTTAGTTTCCAAATCTATTGATTGTTGTTGGTGGAACTCATTGCCAAGTATTAGGATTCTCATCAACATTTCCTTCTTTGTAAAATGAGTTCTATGTTTGATCTAAAGAGATATCTGCAGCCACCGCAAGGTAGGGTAGGAAGGTTCAGAGGATGGAGAGCTCTGGCTTTTCTTTGTCTCTGCCTATTTTTCTTTCAGTGTTTTTTGAAGGATGTTGTTTTTTCATGGACTGCTTTTCTCCCATTGGTTTTTTTTTTCACCTTCCATCTCCCAAATGACAAGTTCAGTTTCTGCCCTCAGCAAGGTGTTTTTGAACTTATCCTTGAATCAACAACATGGGGCTCCATGTGGTCTCTTGCCAGATGCAAGTTCTGAGAAGAGGATTTTTGTGGGTAGGCAGATGTATATCATTTAGGCAAGGTGTCTAGCCCATCAAAAGTTGGTGGCAAGTCATGATTCTAGGCTCTGTCTTTGTGTAGAGGAGAACTTTGTTGTTCATGATCCAGATATGCCATGTGATCTGCAGGATTTGATGAAGTTTCATTTGATGGATTCTTTCAAGTTTGCAGATCCCTTTTTGGTAGAGTACCTAGGTCTCAACATAGCCCACCTCCAGTCCATGACTCAAACAACAAATGCACAAGTCACAGAGCTCCAATATGCTGATGACAACTGTATCCTAGCTCATGAATTTGAAGACCTCCTGAACTCAGTAGACAACTTCTCCAGAGAGTACATGAATGATGAACTCACCATCAATGTGGCAAAAATCAAGGTCCTGTTCCAACCATGACTAGGACATCAACCACCCACTGGAGTCAAAATCACTATTAACAGGTTGGACCCATTGAATATTGAACAATTTTCATACCTTGGTAGTGTATCAGATACATCTACTAAAAAAATGTTTATAACTGAATCAAGGCTGCCCATATAGCATACAGGAAGCTATTCAAAAGAGTCTTTGGCAATCCTGGGCTCACACAAACCACCAAGCTCATGGTCTGTTGAGCTGTTGTAATCTCAAAATATATCGGTAATTTACAAAGAAATTAAGAAAATTTATCTCAAATATTGAAATGACCATTCATAATTCTTCGTAGTCTTTTCTAATGATATTTCTGTATATTTTAATACTTTGTTTAATTTCAAGAAAACATCTTTTGTTACTCCTTTATGTCTTTGGATTTCTTTGTTATGTTTTCTGTCACCAGTTACCCAACAGAGTTTTAAAAATATTTAACGAGAAAACATCTTTTAAACTGTTTTCTCCCTTTCATTGATATTATTGAATTTGCTTTGCTTTCTAAAACAAATTATAACAGAGAGAAATGCTGAGTGAATTTTTCCATGTAATCACTCTCCTTTAGGGCTTAGACAAATATTACCTGTGGTGGAACTGTATGGCTCAAGGGCATTTTAATTGTCAGAAATACACACTAATAATCTGAAATATGACTGACTACTCCAAACTATTGAATACATTCTTATTAAAAATCATCTTTGCTTTTTTTCTTTATATTTTCACATTGTAAAACTCACAAATACAAATCAATTTTTTTATTTTAAACATTTTATACAAAATAAACAGCCCAACATGCAAATTACAATTTGGAGATACCAAAATTAAACAAATTCAAAAATGTAAATATCAAGGCAGTGTTTTCATAGAGGACAGAAAATGCGACACAAAAATCTGACTGAATGTTGGGATAGAAAAAGATGCCTTCCAAAAGGTAAGCACACTATTGGGAAACAGGAAAATTTTGTTAGAAACATAGAAAAGAGTACTGAACTGCTATGCAATATCAGTCCTCCTATATGTCATATTATCCTCCTAGATAATCCCATCACAGATTAAGTGACTGAGGTAAAAGAAAGGTGGCTCTACAGGAGGATGCTGAGAATACCATGGACTGAATATGTGAGCAACAACAAAGGTTCAGAGAAAATGGAAACAAAAAGGAATACTTATCTTTAACATGAGAAAGACATAGTTGAAATTTCTGAAATACATAATGAGGAAAGAGGGCTTGGAATATTTGACACTCACCAGACATACTGAAGGAAAGAGGAGCAGAGGAATGGAGTGTATAACCTACCTAATGAGCTTGTGTAAATGATTGGCAGAACAGGAATTAAAAGATATAGCAAAAAGATAAACTTTACTATGTGCTACAAATGATAGGAAATAGTGGAGAGTCATGATTGCCCATGTCATGAAGGGACATGGCACATAGGAGAAGAAGCCTGTTTGTCCTGGTAATAGCAGTCACCTCAATAATATGATCCATAGCTTAATCCCATTGGTCTCTTTTGGCTTAAACAAAATGTTCCTTTGAAGTTCATTTTGCAATTATCACCTGTTTTAAATAGTATTTGTTGTTATCTATAGACAGTTCAAAAGAGTCTTCAACAATCCTGTAGAGACATTATCTTCATAAAATTTTTAAGTTTCTTACATCACAGTAAAGAAACATGCAAAAGTCTTCATCTACTTAAAACTATTGTAAATTTCTAGTAATTACCAGGGTACTGTGCAAGAAAGAATATTCCCAGTTTGTATTTCTCCATTATAGGCATTATTATATCCCTGATATAGTAGCACCTGAATATACAGATGGAACAGAATAGCTGAAAGAAAGGAAAGACAAAATATGCATTAGTCTGAAAGAGATTTTTTATACTGATTTATACATATTTATCACTAATATGTCCCACACAGAGAAACTATGACATAAGTATATAACAAAAGTGTGAAATGGTCAAAAAGAGACAGGGCCTTACTAACAGGTCAGTTGTGTCCTTTTTGTGCCAGGTGAGACTGTGGTTTTAAGTGTATGCCCTGCTGCAGGCTTGTGGCATCTATTTCTCTGCAGTCTACATAACAACTGGCATGAGCAGAAACATCTTACCTGGCCTTTAATACTCTATAAACTGACAACATCCTCATGACTTCATCTCAGCCAAAGGGAGATAAATGCCCTTTGCTACCCTATAACAGCTTTTAGTTTGTAGCAGTTGTTAAAAACTTTTCACTAGACATGCATGCATTAAAAAGTCTGTCGGCTGCAGCAAACCCTTTTTCAGCTTTAGGGTATGCATAAAAAAATCTGGGAGCATTTGTGGTATAAATTTCAAGAAGCTATCCATCTCTTTTACTTTGTGCTGATGTCAAGGTCAGTTACTTAAGTGCTATACATGATACACACTTGGGCAATCATCTATTTTTCAATACATACTGACTAGGCAGATTTTTTTTCCCCACAATAGGTTGCCATTTCTTTCTGCAGTAGACTGGTTGTCAACCAAGGTCTGCTATTCAACCCATAGCTGAGTGGGGAAAAGAGATGGGTTCATACCTTTCCCAAGGGTATTTGTGCATAAGTAAATCTAACGAACTTGACTCTCTGAGTTCTCACTTTGAACTGATATCCATTACACCACAACACACATCCATACCAAGGTAGGAGGTTAAAATTAGCACTCCCTTAATAGATGCACATGAGTTGGGCAATATACATGACTCACTCTTTAACTCACCAACGAAGTAAGTTCAACATTTTCTTCATTTTTTTGCAGAGACTCTCTTAAGAATATTATTTGAATTTGAACTTTCTTTCAGGAACTACCCTTGAAATTATTTAATTTCCAAAAGAATAAAAAAAAAATTATCTTATTTTGTTTCACTCTCGTGTTTGTGTATATTTTCAACAAAGTCAGAACTTTTAGTTTTTGTTCATTAACACAACAGCTTCTCAACTTGAAACAATGACCCTAAAACTCATAACAATAGAAATGCAGTGTAACCCGGATATAAGAGAGTTGTCAGGACCGGAGAAGAAGTCTCTTATATCCGGGTTTCTCTTATATCTGGGTTTGGTCTATTTTGTTTACATTAACACAGGCTCTAATTTGGGACCAGAAAAAATCTCTCTTATATCCGGGTTACACTGTAATAATGAATATTTTGCATCATTTATTGGAGTCACCATCCTCTCATTTTTTAGCAGCTCATTCTTTCTAACTATTTATAGAGACCAATCAGATTTCAATAAAGTATAATGCCTGCAGTTACTGGCAGTAACAGTCAGTCACACCATGGTTTGTTACAGATAAGCACACAATACATTTTGTTTTGTCAATCACTATTATTCACAGTTATCCTGTAGGGAACAACACTAACATAATACATGACATGTTCTGAATGAGAAGAGAAAAACATTTTCAGCTACCTAATGTTTTCAATTTTCTCCCTCCAGCATTGTTATATAAAAATAGTTGGAACCACTAATATGTAAATATTTTTTGTAACAACACTGATATTTTTCTTCCACATAGTGAAAATTAAGTTCCTGAATTCTTTTATTGCTTGAAATCATGATGAAAATTTCCAAAGAAAAGAGGATGATTGTGAAGATAGTCAAAAATAAGAACCAGTGAATCATAGCAAAAGAACTTGTCATTTCAATATGTGGTCTTTCAGAAGTTTTTTTGGTTGACCGTAATGATATTGCTCTTAAAATCTGCAGCATAGTGTAGAGACTAATCAGAGCAACAAAAGCTCAACCAAAGAAGACTGCAATGTGATTGCAAGTTGTTCAATTTGGTGTGAATAGATATCACTAAGCAAATCCTTTGAGAACTTTTCAGCTAAGAAAACAGCATTACATAAAAATCATCTAAATTCAAGATTAAATTGATCTCAGATGTATAAACTATATAAATGCAGATTCTTGGAATAAGACCACACTCAGCAATGAAACTCGTATGGAATTGTATTCTAATTCATAAGAATTACACAAAAATGGCAAATGGAAATGATACGGGTTACATTATAAAAACTGTGTAGTTGGGGGGGGGTAGAGTCTAATGCTTTATAATAAAATGTTTTGGCTCAAGAAAGTGTTTTAAAACTTATGGTTGTTTGAATAGTACCAAATAAATGTAAAATGAACATCAGATATGCCAGACTTAGCTGAAACTGAGATTTTTCAGCATGACATAACTCAATGTCACAAACACAACAGAGTCTGATGAAAGTGCCACTAGCACGCAAGGGATTACAGAGAGCGAGAGTAAAGAGGGTTGTTTGAGGAGAGGATATAGAGAAGGACATGGATCAGGATCGAGGCTTCAGAAGATGTCGAGTGACATTACATTTGAATATTTGAAGATTATAGCTATCAGGGAAGTAACTAGGAGGAAGGGAATTCCACTGGCAGGAAGTGCATGAGATGCCAACCTTTTAGCATGCTTAAATTCATGTAGATAGGTTACCAGTGAAAGTAGAGCAGTTGCCATGACAGTATTTGTAGAAAAGACAGAGGGAAACCACATCACATCTGTGAGAGTGACGAGATGCTAGATCAGGTCCCATCACATTGCATATCCATTTCTGGATTTTGTCTAGGACCTCAAGATGAACAGTGGGGGCACTGTATTAAAACACTGTGTCTCACTTGGTTTTGCACAAGATAACTGAAAATATTTCCACAGCCAAACTGGAGGTTATCTCTCATATTTCATTAAGAACCCCTGACTACAAAAGATGATAATTAGATGTGAAAATAACTGCAATAGGGCTGATAATTAAACAAAATCGTCCACTTATACCAATTATCAGATATTTATAATAGTTTGATGTTGCTGAAGACTTTTGTACAGTACTGTATATATTATTATATTTCATCTTGTATACTTGAAGCAAAAACATAATTGCTTTTTAGATAAGTGGATTAGTTGAGTAAAACCCTAATCATTGATAGTTGTTCATCGATGCCAGTTCCATTAACACGGGAATTCTTTGATAGTTCAGATTAGTTTTTTGCATATGTATCATTGACAGGGACTTAGTTTTCAAAATTAATTACTTTATTTTGTTTTGGTAAAACAAATAAGTAAAAATAACTCATCGGTTATTGTTAGAAATTCAAGCAATACTGCACTTTTTTGTTTATCTTTTTGCTACCAAAGTTCAAAGGTCATATATACAAATGATATCAAATCTATGGCCAGAAGAAACCAATAAATCTCAACATCATTATTTGTACAAGCTGCCTCTACTTCAACAAACAAGATGTTATAACTTGAGACAATAAATGGACTATTTGATAAATTATTCAGATAAGTATCTCAACCTTTATTCTTTCAATGACTGTTTCAGATAGTATTTTTATCAATGCTGCTTCAGGTAAATGTTACACTGAGTAATTAATTCTTTAATTGCTTTCTCTTCCTTTTTTAATGAAACAATAAAGATTTTTATGAAACATGGATGAGTGAGAACATGGACATTTAAAAAAAAACATGAGTACCACATGCACCAAACACCTATGTGATAATCAAGACAACAGAGGCAAAGATGGAGAACCAGTTTTATGTAACTTGATAATCAATAAGAGATGTTATTGCACATGTGTAAACAGACACTCTCCTGTTGGGTTACTCGATTGAACTGTAGTTGAGATTAAGAACATCATAACAATGAATGTGTTTTAAAGGAGACACAGTTGCCCTTGTTAGGCTAATATTTTTTGTTAGTATTAAATGGCTGGGTTCTTTGAAAAACAGGTTTCATCATATATTATGCCATTATTATGATGATAATTCCTCATCACAGAAATTCAAAAAGATGTGTGTATTTTTATATGGTTATTGAAATTCCTATATATTTGAATATGTAAGTGTTTATATAGTTATATGTCTCTATATTAACATATAAAGATGTTTTGATACATATTCCTTTCTCCTTTTATCAGCACTTGTTTGTTACACAATTTGATCTGACCCATTTAATATAAGTATCGACAACTTCATTTAATGTCCTTTCATTCTTTATTTAAAACTGTGTTTGATGAACATTATCAGAAGAAAAAAAATGATTATCAGAAAAAAAAATTAGTTGCAGAAATTTTTCTAACTTGGGAGCACAAATGCACTGAAACAAAATTCTCCAAAACTAAAAACTACATTTCTGGTATGAGTTACTGTCAACGAATTCCATATCATAAAGTGTCATCAGTTGACATGGGCAAATCACAGCCTGTTTTACTGTAATTACCTTCCTAATGAGAAGAGACAAGAATGTCTGCCATTGATGTTTTGCTGTGAATGTTGGTTCCGTGAGGAAGATTTTTGAAAAAACCATGTGTAAATAGAATAAAGAAAATGCTAAATTTGATAAAAATCTACCATGAAAAAAACTGTGAAAAGTCATTGATGTGCTGATAGATGCAGTTTCTGTTAATAAATTCAAATCCAATTCTTCAGACAAACTTTTCAAGTTCTGAGCTTAGTTTTAATACTGACAGTTCCAACAACTGTTCAAAAACTATCTTCATAATTAGTTTTGAAACATTTGCATTTATTATTCAAGATTCAGAATAAAACAAAGGTTGGCATCAACTTGCAAAAATACCACATGAATTGTATTCTGAAAGGATGGTCAATAAAGCATAGGTAATTTTCAGTCAGTCGTCTGAAAAACAGAGAGATTTTTGCTTAAGGAAAGAATTGAAACAAAATGAAGAATTCAATAGTAACCCTTTTGATAAAAATTAACTTAGATAAAAGATAATTATTACAATCGATACTATCTTACTTTGTTTCAATTGTGACACATAAATCCCAATTCTATAAGGAAGCAAAAGAAACCAGCTAACTCCCAAAATATTAGAACTGAAAAATATAAAAACAAACTATGAGGAAAAATGTGGAAAAAAAACATACCTCTTAATCTAGAATCAGTTCAAAATGATAAGAAGCTTTATTATCTGCTTTGCTATTTAAACCAGCATGTTCATCTTGCTATATTCACAACCTTTGAGCCACTGATTCTTTTTCAGGTGTCTGTTGTTATGCTTGGGAAACTTTAATAATTTTAAATCGAGCCAGGTGTAGATTGTTCTCATTCTGTTTTCCATACTTAGGAGAAATTTCATGTCAGCTAATAGTAATGTCTTATTCACTTTTATGCTTCTTATCCATTACTTTTACTGAACCAGACCATGTGACTTTTCAGCACTACCAAACCCAACAACTGAACTCATAACTTCCAGGAAACTAGA
>CAHIKZ030005569.1:792500-795000 GCA_903632075.3 Acanthosepion pharaonis
TTCTGCTTTGCAGGAAATATTGAAAACAATGCAACATATGTAAAAGCGATGGGCACTATTAGTTGAATGTCATAAATCACTTGTGCCACACCACATTATCGAAATATCAAATCAATAACAGAAGCTGAAAACTGTAATACAGAATATCATTTTGATATCATTCTGTCTTGACTTCAATGCACACACAAAAATACACAAAGGAATATCATTTTATGCTAAGTATAATTTTATTCCTGTATAATAATTAAAAAAAAAACAATTATGGTCAGAGAGAGATTGGTGTACTTGTTTGGTTGCTGGGTGTGACAGGAATATTAATACTTAGCAAAGATAAGTTTGATATTCACTTAATTGGGTGTGATAGAATCTTATTAAACTTATACATCAAAAATATCTACAAAATCAAAAAATAGGTGAAAAATACAACAATAAAATACAGGTTTTATTTTACACAATTATTCAAAATTATATAAAATTATATTAATACATATAATAGCACACCAGTATCATTAATGATAACAAATTTGCTATCATATTAAATCAGTTTTAAAAACAGGTCTCAATTCAAACAGACAGATCTACTGTATCAGCAAAAAAATTAGAAAAATGGGTGCAGCTGCAAGTTTTACCCTAAACAAAGATTCTACAAATACAAAATTTCTTTCATAGGAAGACAATATGCTAATCGTATGACACTTTCTACATATTTGTGGGAATTGAAAGACAAGTACAGGAATATTCCAGAAGTGGCATGAATAATATTAAGAAAAGCAATTGTGTTATACAATGCATATTGTTGCAAGAGTAATAAACAAAAGGCAACAACATATTGCTAATGATGTCAAAAGAAAAGGAGACAAATGTTCAACTAAAATTATCTGTATTGCCAATGTATACACCTTGGATCAAAAGGTAAAATATCTGTTGTAGGTGAGTGAGATGATGTTTATGGGTGAAGGAGTCTGATCTCAAAAATGGGAAAGTCAGTTGTGTACTGGCCTCATGCTGAAGCTTGCACCAGGTCAATTGACAGACTGCCTCTGTGAACTGCCTTGATGGTCACCAAGCAGTCAGGGTAGATACATGAATCAGGATTTTGTCATGTTTTTGCTTCAGTGGCAATGTTATTGATTGGCTCCAACATTTGAATTTTCTTTTTAAATTTATTTTGTGAGTTATATGTGATGCACAAAGTCACTGCACAAACAGTGACTTTGTAAATTTGCCTTTTGTAGCATTCACATTTGGCCCACAGGTTTAAATGTGGAGTGAATCAGAAAGAGATTGAATTGAGGAGCAGAATATAACAAGTGCATACAAAGCAAGATCTAACAAAAACATTGGCTGAAAGAAAAGATGTGCATTTTAGAATTCCCCCAACAAGAGCATAAAAAAGTCAGAATTATTTTCCAAGTGTAGATATGAGAACAAGTACATACTCTGCTACCCACATCCTTGATTTCATCCTGGGTAAGACGATAAACTACGTCCAGCAGCAAGGCCTCTGATCAGGAGGTTTTGAGAAGCGTGGAACCACCTTTTAATTGCTGGTGTTCCCTGGTCCACCCTGACCCAGGGTGGTAGCACCTGTTAGGATCCCAGCTATGCGCAAATAGTTAACACCAAAACTGAGGTAAAAAGCATAATGAAAGTGTAAAAATAGGTTTTAATACCAGAAATACTTTGTAAAAAAATTATTACCAGAAATAAATTTTTGAAGGAAAAAACTATTACCAGCAAAATATCTTTGAAAAAAAAAAACCTATTCCCAGTAATATATTTAAAAAAAAATATCAGCAGTACGTTCTTGATTAAATTCTGATAGACTTATCTATATTTATAGGTCATAAAAATCCAACTGGAGTACTTATGGTGTGCTTGAGCATCACCTACCATGGAACTGGCTTCTTTATTTCTACTCCTACAAAACTCACAAATTGTACACACAATATATTTATTAATTGCATACATTTTTACTTCAACATTTCATAATAAATAATTAATGCTATAATAAATATTAGCAAAAACACTTTCAGTATTTGTTTGGCACTTTATTTCAAATGTTCAAAATATTCTCTTTCTTTAGCAGATGAAACAATGCAAGCCTCTTCCCACTCCATTGTTATTTCCAGGGAAACTGTTCAGACAAACTACATTCCTTACTTCAACCAGTTCAACTTTCATCTTTAAGACCTGCCATGTCATGCCATGCCCATTCTAGTGAACCATCTGCATTCCCTTTATATGGCACTGGTGAAATTAAGTTCCACATGAGCAGCTTCTTCCCAAGAACCACTGCTTTGTGGAACCAACTCCCAAGGAGATGCTTCCTCATCAATACAGTCTTAACCTGTTCTACTGAACCATTATCTTCCCCACATATCTGCATAAACTGTGCCTCTTACTCCGTAACCCTCTACCTCAAGTAGCTCCCAGGCCTTGTAAAGATTTTCCAAGAGTAGCTTAGATGTGGTACAAGGCCGAAAGCATGGGGCATCCA